>JAPYYS010000738.1:0-14068 GCA_030522525.1 Campopleginae sp. 14b | reverse complement strand
CGCGCGCGATGTTTATGGAAAATATAATTAACAGGTAATATAAATCCGTTCGGGCTCGCGTTGTGCAAAGATTCAATGCTACGCCAGTCTCTCTCGCGTCCGCTAAGCGCTGCATCAGCCAAATACACGAATTATTTATATTTCCATGAATTTTCGTTCCCATTTTCCAAAATGAAGACAAAAAATGTGAAATTTTCATGGAAAAAAAAAAAAAACTTTCTCAAAATGACGCTCCAAGGATCGCCGAGAACGTTATTCCCGAATCCCCCAGTCCCTTACAATTTGAGATCTGATGAAAGAGCAATTTGCCCGTTTCGCATTCTCCGCTCCTTTCGCAACAATAATAAATATTGTAATTTAAGAAAATAATTCGTTATTTGTCAGAGAATTGGGTCGAGCGGTAAGGGAGCGTGGGTTTGACGTGTGTGCAACTTGTGGCGCCGTGAAAAACTCGAGGTCGCGATGAGAGAGTCGAGATAGAGGTAAAATGCAACAAAGACGAGAATATAAATTAAAATACACGCCGTACACGATCACTAGAGATTTTCAAGGAATCTGCACAACTCTCCGTACAGTCGCGGCCAAAAAAACGTTTGATCGAACGTATTCACCAAAAAATCAATTTTTTCCAAAAAAATCTTGTTTCTTCGTGTGTAATACTCGAGAAATATGCAATTTTCATGATTAATTATCACTAAATCATTAATTTTCTGGCCCCGATGGAGGTTGATGAAAAAAGCAATAAATTTTGCAGGTGAAATAGCCAATGTATGAGAGCACGAATAAAGGTGAGAAGGAGTGTGTTTGTAGAGTGTGAGTGGATGATTTTCCAGGTAGATTTGTGGTTGTGCATAAGCGTGGGCGTCGACAGGCGATGGCTGGTGTCCCGATGAGTGGCGAATCGGGCCAAGCGGAGAATCCAGAACTTTTCTGATCTTGTTCTGCAGCGATTTGCCTCAACAGTGTGTACACACACAGGCCTGGAATAAATATGCAAGCAGGTTCGACGCACACGGATGTAAGGAGAGTGAGAAAAAAGTGAGAAAAGGGATTCTGAGCTTTGCGAAATGACATAGACTCGGAGAAAGACAATTTGAATGATAAAAAGGAATGAAAAAAAAAGCCTGGCATTAAGGCAGACCCCCAGGAATGAGTATAAAAAGGAGCATTTTGGAGCGACTCCTTTTAAGCACATATAAGGGCATTATTTCTCGTGGGCAATTATTATCGAATAAAGAAATCGTTTATATCCACATGAGAAGAAATATGAGGAGGTTTATAACACGAAGCTATTCGCAAATGACACAGGATTTTGATAGCCCTCTAATTCTCGATCTGGACGAGGCCGCTCACTCGAAATATACATATATATATATATTTTTTTATTGTGTCGAGGTTAGAGGCTTTTTATTGGCATTTCCAAACGATCTCTTCGAGTCCTCGGGGCCATGTCATCAGGGAAAAATCTTTTTCGATCAAAAAAATTGAGCCTGGACTATTTTTGTTTTGTTTTTTAATTCGAAGAAATGAGATCGGAGCGTATGGAGAAACGAGATCCCTTTGAATATCTCGGGTAATATCATACATTTGGATAAATTTGTAATTAATAGCTGGGAGGAGAGGATCCTCCGAGTATCGGGAAGGAGAGAGGTTATTAAATGACCTTGTGGGTATGGAGCTGAAGAGAGACTTTGATATTATAGATATTTTCGTAAAGGCCTCATCTCGATGAATGTATGTGCCAGGAGCTTAAACGCTGCGTATGCTCGGATTATACATATATTTATTATTTCCTCTTGTTCGTCACGTTGTTTAATTTTTCGGAGGAGAGACCTGGGGAATAAAAAACGCTTGACAGGGCAAAGACGAGGGTGGCGTGGCCCGTACACAATCGATTAGGATTATTATCGCGTCTCACAAAGCAGAGGAAAAAAGCACGAAACAGAAAGTCTCGTAATTGGAAGATTATGGTCACGCATCCCTCGTCAATGAGCAGTGTCCGCGGAATTTCATCAATTTCGTAACGTTTCTTTATCCTTTTCTCTATTCCACGTGATTTTAACATTTCGATAGAGACGGAATTATTATTTTTTTATCGAAATTTGAAATTAAAATGGAAAAAAAAAGAAATTAAAAAATTGGACGTTTTTATGAAATAATTCTTGGTGCATTTTCGCTCCGTGAGATTGTCCGGTGTCGGGGACTACGAGGAGGAATCCCGTCGAGACAGTGAGCTCCTTTCTGCAGCATTGACTTTGAAGATGATTGAATGTGTCTAGCGTGGGCGCGATAATATTCACTTTTCACGCCATAACAATCCGCGTCTTGTTGAGCTCGTCGTTTTATCTCTTTTTTTCTTTATTTTATAGCAAAACCTGATGGGAATATTCTATTAGCTATATTATGCATGCGCTGGGTATACATATAGGTAAATGCATGACAGAGAAACGTCCGAAAATTGCTGTCAGTGATTTTAACAACGCGGAGGATAATGGTGCGCCAAGTTTCAAGTGCGAGAGAGCGAGCTGGCGAGCCGAAGTTGGCGAGCTAGCGGAAGAGAATAAAATAAATCGGAAATTTGTGCTCGATCGAATTAAATTCTTGCAAGCTTTATGAAATCTTCGATAAAAAATTGAATTTAATGCGGCAGGGAGAGCGATATATTTCGATCGTCGATACATGCTCGATAAAACGGCATCGCGATGTTTGTTCTATTTAGGACTGGTGAGCTATGGAAAAGGTGTGCACAATATTTCTTAAGTATGTCCCTCATTTTGCTCGGGAGGATCCCGAGACGGTGCATCACGATTGCAGGCACGAAGATGTATGCCGGCGGGCTCGGTGCATCCTGGAGACTCGCCCTGTTTCTTTGCCTCTCCTCGTCGTGGCTCCGAGTGCCTTTCTGCTCCGCGTTGGCCAGGAGACGACGAGGGCCTTAAGGAACGGAAGGAAGAAGACGAAGCAGGAGATGAGAAACGATGAAAAACCGAGAGAGACGAAGAAAATGCCGAAAAACGTGAAAAAAAAAGGGGAAATAAAAAAAAATTACGAAAGAAAAAAGGAAAACGGATGGGAAAACGATTCGCGGACGAGATGGACAAGGCCTGGACTCCGCAGCAGCAAAGAACGAGCGGGAAAAATCTTCAGGGCGAATAACGCAGGGTGAGGCCAGCAAAGGAGAAGAAGAGAGTACGAAGAAGTCAGAAGGAACAGCAGCACGAGAGAGGGTGGTGTGTAAGAGGGGCCTGACACGCGATGCTCGCCTCGGGGGAGCAATCACGCGCGGCGGGCGGCGGGGGCGGCTCAGGCGCGCGCGAGGCCCAACAAAGAATAAAGAAAGACAGAGAAGGAGAAGATAAAAAAGAAGAAAAGAGCGATATATACAGTCGCGAGAGGGCCCTGAACGGCTTAACCTGCCATCGCGGACTTTCCTCCTCTCTCTCGTTCTTTCTTTCCCTCTCGCCCCCCCCCCCCCTTCTTTGTCGCTCTCCTTCATTCTCTCAAGTCTCTTTTGCTTCAATTTCTTTCTTTCCTCGATCCTATATGTTCCATCCAGCATCCTCGTCGCTTCTTACATTATGTATGTGTGCCAATGCATATATGTATATTGCGGAGTGCTAGAGGGCACTGTGATTACGCGGCGCGGTATATACCGCCGACAAAACGAGATGGTCGGTGCACGCGGGCGTAAGCAGCGCTCCCGAGAGTAGGAGGTTCGTACTTAGCTTAGTAATGCATCGTGTGTGTAGAATATGTTGAGCAAAAATGCATTAACTGGCGAATGTGTGCGTTGATGGGTAATGGACACTGCGGGACAATCGCCCTCGGATTTTTGGCTCCGCGTGTCTCAAGTTTAATGAGCTCGAAATTTTGAGGAATTTTTCAACAACCGAAAACGATGATTTCGTACGAATTCTCTTCGGTCTCGATCCGACGATTTATCTTTGAAATTCAAAGCCGAGTAAACACGTTGTAGCACAATTTTCTATTGATTCCTTCAAATTTTCAACACGTTATCTAATAGATCCCAAAATTTTCAAAAATTTCACCATGTCGAGATATTTATTTATAAAAATCACAATTTTCAGTTGATTCTATTAAAAGTTGGAATTTTCAACATTTTTTCATTTGATTTATAAATGGTGAAGCTTCTTAAAACTTTGCATACGCTTTTATGTGACATCGAAGAAACTTTATTAATTATTTGAAAAAAATGGGTCGTTAAAGTTTGTTTTCAAAATTTTGATTATTATATAAAAAATAGATATTTCCTTGAACGACCTTGAATTTAGAGCATGTTGTTGTTTAGTCAATTTGTGACAAGTTTTTTTTTGATGAACTGAGGTTCGCAAATAATTTTGTATGTAAAAGAAAGTGGAAATAAAAATGTATAATCGACCGTCGCGATACAACAGGTCCTTCTTGAGCGTTTGGCTTTAGCGAGGGAATAAAAAATAGGATAAAGTTGGTAGTTGGCGGAATTGTAATACGGATAAGTAAATACGTGCGATCCTGTGTGTTTTCGCAAGTGCACAGAGATTCGAAAAGCAGAGGGATGAGATGCGGAGGGAATCTCTCGCCAGGAGCAACTTGAGGGCTAACTATGTAAATGAGAATATGGAGAGAGAACGGATCGCCTCCTCGCGGTTCAATAGACCTTCGACCCTTGGGTCCGGATAATTTGTTTACGAGCATCCCATACATGCGAACAACACACGTATAGACATGTGTGCTTGAAAGAAGAAGAAATAAAAAGGGAGAGAGCTAGAGAGGAGAAGCGGAGAATATGGTTCGAGGGCTTTGCAACGTGGCATCTCGCCATGGACGTCCTCTGATTCTCTTGGTTCATCCTTCTCTTTTCCTTCGTTCTTAGGCCCCGCAGGGCCAGAGAGAGAAAGGCCAAGAGAGAGAGAGAGAGAGAGAGAGAGAGAGAGAGTTGAGGGAGGCTGCAGTTGACCATGCATCGCGAGAGGGCCATCTCTCAGATTCACCGGGGCCTGGAGCACTTCTTAGCCCTCTCCGTTTCCTCCCTTTCCTTCATCGTGTTCCTTCCTTCTCATGTTCCTCCTCGCTTGGCAGTTCTTGGCATTTCCTCCCCCGCATATCTCCGCGCAAGTGCTCGGTGCTTCATTCGTCGCGTCCATTTTTTTTTCTTTTTCTTCTTTATTCAAGCTTTACTTTATTTTTTCTTGCCACACATTTTTTATTCTTTTATTTTTTTATTTTTCTTTTTCCACCAGAGAGCGCGCAAGAAGCCAGCAAGCTCGCGCAAGAAGCGATCGAGGCTGCGGGCCCTTTTATTTTTCTCTCGATCTCCTCCATATGTACGATTTACATACGATTATACCGGGGCAAAGTGAAGCCACGCACACCCACGCCAGCCAAAGTGCCAAGAGGTTGCAAAAACGACTTGCACTTTTGCAAGAGAAAAGGAGCCGGAGCTGATGCTCGCAAGACGAACCTCTCACCGCAACACAAGAAAGATAAAGACAATCACCGACGACGCAATCTTTCACGAGAACGAGAGAGAAGACACACGCCAAAGAACAAAGATAACGAAAAAAAGTCAAATATTTATTTTTCATGGCAGATTAAGTGGACACGCTCCGTCCATCCATCCATCCATGAGAATAGACACGAAATGGACAGTGATTGGCCTATGAGAGAACTTTAGATAGAAAAAGATGGAAAGCATGTCAATTAATGTACCGCTCAGCCATATTTCCCCCCCCCCCCTCTCCCCCCTTGCACTTTTTTTTCTCTCTCTCTCTCTCTCTCTCTCCAGCAATTCTTTTTGCTCGCAAATGGTCGATCGCGCTACGGTATTTATACCGCACTGTGCAGTAGGTTGGATCTCATTCTTCCCGCGGGGGGTTCTCTCTTGTCTCTCGGGATATGTCGATGAGAGAAGCACCAGCAGTCGTGGCGTGGGCCGCGCTCGGTAGGACTCCGACACCCTGAAGAAGCCCGTCGAGCTTCGGGCGCAACACACACACGCACTCGCCCCTTCCAACTCCTTTTACATGTAGACGCCTCCGAAACAATGCATTTCCTCTATCATCGCACTTGCACGACGTCCATATGCACGTTTGGCTATTTTTTCTATCCATCCTTCATCCACGTGGACATTTTCATCTTTCCCATTCTCGCACTTTTCACTTAATCGTCTCGTCAATGAAAGTCGCAGGGGAATATTCAGTTTTTTTTTGGGTTTTACATCGTTTTTGTGGATTTTGAGAAATCGTGACGAGGAAATATGGAAATTTTCAACGGAAATGTTTGAATCGATATGTTCACCGGATTCGAACGTCGTTGCCCATTTTATTCAGCAGATACAGATCATCGCAGAGACGATGATTCATTTTGATAAATATCGAGGAGTCCTGAGACCTTTTTTATCAAAGTCTACACATTTCCTTCGTGCAATTACTTTCACTCTACTATATAAATGCATAAAGACCGCGGATATGCTCCAAGATATTTTAAAGAGGTCAAATGTCAAGTTTCCTTTAAGATAACGTTTAGAGAGTTGCAACGAAATTTATTGGATTGGCTCAGCACGAATCCTTCTTTCTATTAGCCAACGTTATTCCTCAAGCCTCCAAAGATTATTGATAGATAATTGGACCGATCGAACGAAATGGTCATCAGGATGTAGAAAATTATTTATTTCAATTTTTCGTCTCGTTTTTTTTTGTTTGCTGTGTCATTCACGATCGGGCGAGGTTTTTCTTCACTACGATCCACCATCTTGTGATTAGGGAATATGAAAAAAATTGATGGCCAATTTAACGAGGAATTTAATGAAATTCTATAAAAAATTGAGTAACATTAATTTTTTAGAGTTTTCAGCGTTATTAAATTTCATTAAAAATTCAATAAAATTAAATTCTTTAAATTTTCAATTTTATTGAATTTTATACAAAATTTAATAACATTACTTTTTTTTTAATTTTCACTTTAATTAAATTTTCAATAAAATTTAATAAATTCGAGCTTTGAGGAAAATCCTTCAAAGACGCATCGTCGTAAATACGAATTTTGTAGGTGGGACAGAAGTCAGGGTTAAAAATGGTGGCGTAGTACAGCGACGCGAGGATTCAATTGCAATAAAAACAGTAAGCACGTTATCTTGCCGAGTGGAGGATGAGAAAGAGAGGGAATGAGGAGGACGAAGAAGAGGAAAGAGAGTTGAGAAGAGGGAGAAAAAGTCTCGGTGTCTCTCTCGGACTCGTTATTTTCTTTCTTTCTCTATCTTTTTCTCTGTGTGCTTCTGATGTTGATGCTGCAGTGCTGCTGAGATGGTATAGGTCGAGCCACCGCACGAGTTACGTATCAAGAATCCGCCACGGGCGTGGCCACGGACGAACGAGTACGCGCACCACCCCCAGCTTCTCTTGTGCTTTTACCAGAGAGAGAGAGAGAGAGAGAGAGAGCAAAACATCTTTTCTCTTCTCGCCTTTTCCTTGGATCCCGATATGTCTCAAGGATTCTCTTCGTATTTCGACCTTTTTCGTGTTTTCCGTCTCTCCTTCTGTTTCGATCGAAAAACAAAAAAAAAAAACTTTTTTTTCTCGATAAAAAGTTTAGAATTTTTGAAAAAAAAAAAAACATTTTTTTTTTCGATGACCCTATCGTGGAACAGCCGAACAAAGACAAAGCGTCTTTTAACGAGATCATTCACGATCACATCCCGAAATATCAATCCGCAGGTATAACGGAGGAGGCTATCGAATTGAGAAAAACAAACCGCGCAGATCGGTCCTCTCGTGTCGACTGCGAAAGCGATCAATTTGGTTGAAGAGATCGCGTCGAGGCATGAGAGAGACCGCGCGGCAGGCGAGCCATATAATTATCGAATTTATTTCTCGGAGAATAAAAAAGATGGACAGTTCGAAGAGGACTTGAAAAACGGTAAGAATATGCTCCATCTCTACTTTGATTCATCACGCACTCGATTCCACCCGATTTATTTTTATCGACGAATTAAATTGTCCAACAGTCAATAAAATTTATAACTCCACTTTTCCCAAATGTAAACTACACAGTTGCGAATCTTGAGACAAAAAAAAAACTCACGAGCCTCACGAAAGCAAATAAATAAAATTTTAATTATATTAAAATTATATAAGAAAACTTTAAGTGACTAATTAATTACGTTCAAATAAAATTTCTATTTATTTGAATAAATTTATTCAAATATAATAAATAGGTATTCAAATTCATTAATCTCTTTCAGCTCAATAAATTTATTTTCTCGCTGTATTTGATGCTAAAGAACATAATCACCAAAATTGATTAAATTTTCTTATCAAATCGTCGTCGAATCTCCTTAGCACCGAAAAGACTCGCGTAAAAATAATAAAATGTATTCTCCGCACTGACAAAATAGTGAACCGTTTACGCGGCTTCACCTCGTGAATCAGATACGAAGTTATATCCCAAGCGCAATATATCTCACACACACGAGGGAAAAGAGAGCGAGAGAGAGATTCGAGGCATAAAATGTGTATACGCAGAGAAATGGATGTGTATCAAATACGTACGTCTATATATTTGTATATAAATATATTTGTCCATGTAGAAAGGTTTATTTATCGTATCTATAGATTTGCCTACATAGAAACATACAAATATATATATATATGTGTGTGTATATATAGAGTTATATACATCGTAGTAGAGAAGGAAAGAGAGAGCAAAGCAAAAGCGTTTGCTTGGCCGGCAAAAGTTGCCCTGGGGAGATGCGGGTGTATAATCTTAGTTGGCCGCGAAGGAGGAAGAGAGTGAGAGAGGGAAAAGAGCACAGAAGAGCGGAGCTAAGAGTTTGGGCCCAATTACAGGGCCAGTACCACCGAACGAACGCCTCCACCTTATTCTTCATCTTGTCTCTTTTGCCCTTTCTCTCTCTGTCTCGCTTTCTTTGTGAGGAGGCAGTCACGAAAAGAGGAGAGAAAGAGAGGCAGAATGTACGAGAAGAAAAAACAACGGTTTGGTCGATCGCGATCGCGCAACAGTGTGTATTCGCGAATTTTTCGCATCCAACGAGCGACCAAGGTCGTAGAAAAAAAATTGAAAAAAAAAAATGAAAAAAATTTTAAAAAATTCGAAAAGCAGACTCTCTCCAGGCTCCTTCTTGTGGGTGGATGACCAATGTGCCCGGGGGGTCTCGCTTTCAAACCAGAGACGAATATCTTCCCCCAATAAACACAGACTACCCGATCCATGGATAAATTATTAAGAGGGCAAGAAACATTGAGTGGAAGGCCGAACCGAGCTAGTAAACACTTTTGCTTAATCAAATAAATGGAGGAAAAAAATAAATCCCAATTTTCCTCGTCGAAATTCCAGAGCTCGTTATTTTTTTTGTTTTTTTTGTTTTCGTTGCTCACAGGCTCGTCGAATGTCACGCTCGAAAAATTATTTTTAACCGGAGTCCGTTAGGTACTCCCGGGATTTCCGAGGGCGGAAGAGACCACTACACGCTTCATTGGTTTTCTCGGGTCAGAGTACTCGAAGCATTTATCCATCCCAGGGATGAAAGGCGAGCACCTTGAAAAGAGACTCCAGATCGCGGCAGGAGGAGGCAACAGGCACTGGAGACGACGCAACGTTGACCCACATTTAGGCAATAATATCGAGCGCGATCCAACGACTTGCCCTTAATAAAAATATTACTCCGAACTGTCCCAACCAGCCCCGATTATCCCGAGCGAATAAAAACCAATGGAAAAACCAGCGCCAAGCTTTTCTTCACCCGCTGCATACGTTTCTGGCGAACCGTTTTATATTCTCCCCCACAATTCCAATTTTACGTCATCTTCTTTGTCCACTTTCTGTAAACCTCGATACGTCTCGTTTTTTTTTCACTCACCTCGACGATACGTAGCTATTAATACTCTAACGATATTTTAAATATGAACGAGTCGGAGGCCAGCCAGAGCAAGGCAATGAAAAAGAGAGATAGCCTAGTAGAAATTAAAATAGCCCCTGTCCAGCGGCTGCATCTATAACTTTGTATTTTTTCTCCCTCTCTGTCTCTATATAGATCGAGAGTACGCGGATAGGTTTGTTGGATGCCTCAGGTCAAATCGATCAGCCATAGATATCCGATGTCGAACGCACAGACTGGGCGCAAACGCAATTTCACAAGGTTTTCATTTATCGAGAGAGAGAGAGAGGGAGAGAAAGAGTTCGGAGCGTTTATATATATATATATATATATAACCAGAGCTATATGCGACAATGCAAAGTCGCTTAATCACCACGTTTCTATTTGTCCTCAGGGGCTTAATGTATGTCCACCTATCTATACATATATACAGACCTCTATGTATTAACATATATGCTATTATATACACGTGTGGACAATTAATCAAAACGTAATTGTCCAATTAAGGGCTCCTGCTTCAAAGTCACCAACATTCCAAGTCCCACCCTGCCTTGTTATATCCCCAAGATTCGCCCTTTGTCGGCTTCGTTTTATTGCCAGGATTCTCTCATTGATACTTGGCGAGCTATTTCTATTTTTGTTTTTATTGAATTAAAACTTGGATGAAATTGAAATACAAAATTTTTATTTTCATTCAAAATTCAAGTTGACATTCAGAATTTTGATTTAAATTTAAAATTGGCGTTGAAATTCAAAATTTTCATTTAAATTGAATTGGAATGAAAATTAAATTTACATTTGGATTGGAATTAAATTTCAATCCCAATTTAAATTAAATTTGAATGATAAAAACTATTTATTAAATTTATTTAATCTTATGAAAATGATTCATTGAAATTATTGAATTTTATTTAAATTATTCATATTCATTGAAATTCAAATTTTAATAAAATATTGAATTAAAATTCAAATAATATCTTAATTTTAATTTTTAATTAGAATTTTAATAACATTTTAGTTTTCGTTGTAAATTAATTTTTATTTTTTTTCAAATAATCTTGAGAGATAACTAAGTTTGCTATTGATTGACGGAATGATTTGAGCAATCGAGCTGTTGATATTTATTCCCCATGTTAATCAATTATAAGCCCACGTCTTTGTAATTTTTGGAATAAAAGAGAAAATTGCGTTTGACTTCAAAGGATAATAGAAACGTGGGAAACGAGTGGAAAATCAGAAACGCGCTTGAAAGCCCCCCAAGAAAAATAATCTCGATACAGAAACTTTATTTTATATTAATATACAACATGAAAGTAAATAAATAGAGATATTTATGTGTGTTGAAAAAAGTTGGACCGAACCATAGCTCGTTAGAGTTAAGCGCATCATCCCTCGAAATGCCCGTGGGGCCAATCTCTACAGCCAGCACCGAAGAACAGAAAGAAGAAAAGAAATACTCTCGAATGAAGAGAAGAAGCATCAAAATAAAAATCAGAGAGTAAATAAAGGGAAACTCAAGCTTCGGAGTGTACAGAGCAAAGTATTCCGCGCTCCGCCTGTAAACGAAATACTTTACGAGGTGTTTCTCGCGCCATATGCCTCAGCCCCGCTCTGAGTACATGATCGCGTCCTTATAAATTTTCACCTGCTCTTTCCTGGACTTGTTTTCCTTCCCGGACGTCCCGTTCCTTGTGCTCATTAAAAATGAAATCCTCTCGAAATCGGAAAAATTATTTGTACGAAGAAAAAACGTTTTTTCAGTAAAAAAAATAAAACAAAAAATTACTTTTTTAATGTTTCGGGGGTTCCGGGCAAAAAAATTTGTCATCTCGATCCTGTTGACATTTCCGGACCGGAAATTGGATCGAAATTGGAGCGATTTTTCAAAAATCGACCGGCGCTAACTGTTTTTATAAATTCCAGTATTTTTGACCGAGCGATCGCGAATTTTTGTTTTTTTCCCGACCCTCGAACGTCCGAAAAAAAGAATCGACCGTCAATTTTCTTTCAGTTAGCGCTGCAGCCCGATCCCTTGACAGGCGAATAAAAAGTCTCGAGCTCGAGTTGGCCAAAGGATTGGATAATAGCTGGCGAGGGCGAGTGTGCACCGAGTTCCTGGAACTTGTATATTTTTTTTACAAACATTGAGACGCGGATTATTGACACCCCGAGCGGCGAATAATGACAGTTCAAGGGGAGTCGTAAAAAAAAAGGAAAATACTTAATTACAAAAATTCCATGGATTTCGTAACGAAAATCTCCAATTCCTCGTTCTTTTCCCTTTTCCCTGGAAGCCCGAAAAAAAATGGCCAATTTCACATTAATTCCGATCTCCTCCGGCACACGCCCTTAAACATCGACGCGATTGATATCTCGGAGATGCTTGGCGAGGAGTCCCTGAGAGGTTGAAACGTTTTTTTGTAACGGTGGCTGGAGCAGGTGTCCGAGGAGAGTTGATGCCACGAGCGAAACGAAGCGAGCGGGCGAGTGCAAAAAAATCCGGGGGATGAAAAAGAGGAACGTCTGTTGTTGCGAGGAGCAAAAAGCCAGGGGAGGCAAGATCGTAAGAAGGAAAAAAAAAAAATCTTCATATATGAGTGAATGAAAAGAAACACACACACACAAAAGCGAGATAAAAACTATGAGCGGGGGGCTGCTCGGGGAATTATTCGTATCAATGGGTGGTCGATGTACGATATGGCTGAGGGGCGAGAAAGAGAAAACATCGAATGAAAAGAGAGCAAAAGACGAGGCGAGGGGGCCAGCGACGACGATATTGCTCTCTGTCGGTCCAACATTATTTCGTCCACACGTGCACACATATCTATATATGTCTATGTGAAGAAGAACGCAGTATTCTTCGAGGCCAAGATTTCTCGGTCCAGCACATAATTAGCCAACATCTATCAGCCCGAAGCTATCAACTCTTCGTATATCCGTGCTTCTTTCTGCGTCAGACCCACCCCTTAATCCTTGCTGACCAGAACGACGTTATCTCCGTTGTCCTGTTCCTTGAGCTCTTATGAATCGACTCTGTGCGTTTTGTTCGAGCGGCCTCGGTGTTAATAAAAAAAAAAAAATCCTCGGCGCGGGGTTGACATTTTCCCGGGAGCGCGTTCTTCCTGCTCTAAAAAAATCTTTTGAATTTTTTTCTGGCTCGACAAAGTTGCCAATTTCTGCTGGAGGAGTTCTCTGGATTCTCCAACGAAAAAATCAAATTCCCAGCATTTTTCTTATGCGCCGGAGTCGGCGATCAAACAGAGAAAATCATTCTCGACGCCAAGAGCAATAAATCTCAAAATTAATCAAAATTCCAGCTGAGTATCATGTTTCCCCGGACTCGCGTGGCCAGTTCCGCCAGGAACCCCCACTCGAAGGAGATCGAGAAAAGCGGAGAGAGAAAAAACCTCAAAGATTCGATCTCAACGGCTCTCGAATCCGCGAGCTGTTAAATTCCTCCATAAATAAAATAAACCGAACGAACAAGATTCAGCGTATCTCTGTGTTTCCGATCCTAGTCACCGTCCAATTACTCCAATAAAAAAAAAAAAAAAAAAAATCCTCACACAGCAGTCGATTTAGTCGCCGGCAGGCCATTAAAAAAACAGATGCGATCTCGGGTCTGACATAATCTGACAAGTGTCCAATTACTCGAATGAATAAATAGCAAAAAAAAAAAAGAGAAAAAATTATAATAATGCGCGTGCCCTCCCACCATTAAGACGATGTAGGACAAGAAGTGCAGGACGATTATTCAAGCAACTAGGACACTGGCAACATACAATTTTTCTTTCCCTCCCTCCCCATATATTTTTCATTCTTATTTCGTAAATTATCATTTTTTCTTTTTTTTCCTATTTTTTTTCTCATTTTTTATTCTCTTTCAATTCAGAAGGCCATATCGCTCGTTGCCACTGATGTCTTTCTGAGAAGTCTCCACAGAGATGCAAGCTCGTGATACGTGCGGAGGAGGACAAGGAAACCGCAGGTTATAATACGATCCTCGTACCTCGTACGTACGTATCTATAAATATAATATATAAGATACAGCTACGCATGGAATTACAACTGGGTAATTGCTCCGATAGCTCCGATGATTACCTCAGGCATTTAACCATTAATATATATATATATATATATATATATATATATATATATATATATATAAAATATAAC
>JAPYYS010000737.1:0-39531 GCA_030522525.1 Campopleginae sp. 14b | reverse complement strand
GTCACAAGTTGTAGAACAAGTTGTAGAATGTATATTAATAACTTTTCTGCTAATAATACAAAAAATGTTCAAGTCTAAATAACGTCTCATCCAAGTCGGAGAATAAACGCGACCTCGTAACAAACATCACGTAATGACAGGAGTCAAAGTCGTAAGGAGGAATGAAAAAAAAACGCGCGGATTATTTGAAATATATTCACATCTTTATACAGAGACTGAATTCCCGACCTAAAATGTATATATTTTACACACGAAACAAGTTCGAACTAACGCGAAAAAAAAACAATGAAAAATAAAATAAAAGTAATAAAAGTTCAAGATCGCATTAAGATCGATTATAAATACGATTCAATTAATGATTATATGATATATAGATATATACTTTATGATAACAATAGTATCATTCATTTGTTAAGATTATTGAATGTTCTTTTGTAAAAACTGTACACATTGAATAAATATGAGAAAATTTTATATATTCTTGAACGTGATAAATTGGTGCGTTATTATTTTTCTATACCAGAATGAATTTTCCCCGTTAGAAAATAATTTTTCGAACTCTTGTTATATGCGTAAACGGTGAAATTTTCATGTTTGATTTTATGAAAATGATTTACGTTTTTATGAAAATATATTTAATATCGCTTTTTTAATTTTTTTGTCTTGCTGCGATCCGCCTCGTTGTATGATCTTTTTCAGATTTTGGAAAAAATCTGTATTTTCTTGGGTTCACGACCATCGAACAGGCCACTGAATTCATTCAACAGGATCGCAGGAATAGTTTCGGTCGTTTCATTCTCTTCATGAGCTTTTTTCGGTAATACGGTTAAATTATTTATTTTTCCACTTTGTAAATTCATTAAAATACGTCACTATGTACACTCGATTTTCATGGCTCAATCCCGAATGTTTTTTCATGGGACTCTGCGGTTCTTCACTTTTACAAACACCGAACGTAAGGCGCGAGTTCTTCTCGGTGCTTGTCGGATATCCGAGGAAATATTTCGCTTCATCTCCGATAGTATCGGAGTGTTGTTTGGAGGCTCGGGAAATCCTATTGGGGCGGTCCGCCCATCATTCCGATCGATGGCATTCCTTGAATTCCGTAAGGACCTTGTGGAGGTCCTTGACCACCCGCCATTGGCGAGTGCATCTGCATCGCTGGACTCTGGATTTGTTGGGTCGGCGTCATTTGACCTCCGGCCGGCGAAGCTACAACCTGTGGAGCAAAAAACAAAAATAAAAAAATAAAAAGAGTTTTTATTTTTATTATAAAAAGTGATCGCTTCCTGATCCTCAATTTTATAATTTACCTGTGATATCACCGGAGGCTCCGAGGGTAACGTGAGATTAGCCAGAAGATCCCGAACTGCAGGGAACAACGAACACTCTGATTGGCTAACCCCGTACTCGGCGAATCTTTTGAGCTGCAACGACGCAGCGGCCGTTGCCGACGCCGGAGCAGGATCCCGCTTTTCTGCTAGTTGCGTCAAGTTCGTACTGACGTCGTAAACCAGCGGCAGAACCAACGACGGTGGTTCTCCCTGATAAGGTACCCCAATCCGCGTTATTTGGAGCTGAAAACATAATTATCTTGTTAATCGCTCAGGCCCGGAGCAAAAAAGCTTGTCGATTTCTTTTTATTCTCGAATAAACAAGGAACACACGATCAACAAAATAAAAATTGGTTAGTCCGTAGTCCGTGTGGTTGATCAAATACGCAAAAATACTCACGAAAAACAAAATCTTGTTTCTACAAACAAGAACTGCTGCCATTCCCGTAGGTACGATGGGAGTCGCCGAGGGCGGTATTCGCAAACACCATTGCACTGACCATTTGAGTTGTTGTTGCTGAACAAGTCCAGGGACAAGTTCGAGTTTCATTATCTGTACAAAATCTTTGAGGACATTGAAAGGAACGTTCAACATTCGTCCGAAACCACAAAGAGTGTTTGGTTTGTAGGGCGGAGCAGCCGCTCGAGTGTCGAAGAATTTTTCTATCACCTGTAGCCAAAAGAATCGCTGTGAAAAACTTGCACATTTTTTTCTCCGGAGACTTTCTAATTGGTTCAAACTTTTCGATGCAAATATTTCATTCTTTATTCCAATTCTCAATCACTATAGGGGTAAACCTTGCGAGACGCCGGAAAACCCTCAACTTTTTATTGAAAGAACGTACCTGCAGTTCCTCGAGAGTCCATTGATCGCTGTGCTCGGGAAGCGGTTGAACTTTTATGTGCAGAGATTGCAAATGTTGAGGATTCAAACCAACACGACATTGGAGAGTTTCGACCTTGAAATTGACCATTCCAGGCTCGGTGCTGTTCATAAGTGTAAGCTGCATCGAAAAGCCAATTTATGCAAAAGTTTCTACGGAAATCGATGAGGTAAGGATCGAGGAGGAAAGGACTTACGCAATCGTCGGTTTGTATGAAACGTTGGAGTTGTCGCCTCATGTAAACACAGCCTAGAAATCGTTCTAGCGGAGATAAGTCCGGACCTGAGAGTCCCGAGGGATGTGGCGAAGGACAGCACAATAATTCGAGAGCCTCATTTGTCAGAAGCGTTGGTACTGCACCCGCCCACGATCTTTGAGGCAAAACACGGGAGATGTGACTACCGGATCTGTGATCAGAAGCCTGAGGACTGTGGAGAGCAGCGTGACCTGGACTTTGACCCGGTCTTGCCGGCGATGGCCGGGGAACGCTCGGAGACCCTGGCCAGTTCGAAGCTGCCGGTGAAGCCATGCTCTGTGACGAAGGGAAAGGACTTCCGTCTATGTGACCTTCAATGACAAAAAAAAACACCGTTATACTTTGCGTGCTCAAAGAAAAACAAACGAAAATAGTCGAAAGTTCCATTTCTTCATAACCAACGACGTTTTTCGTCATTTTACCTGTTTGCATGAAGGAACTCGCTGGCGAATGTCCCACTTGGACGTTGCTACAAGGTCCTGGTGAAGACGTAGGCATCAACCCAGCGGGGCTCGGTACGTGCATTGGATTCAACGGACTATTAGCGACGAGTCCGGAACCCGGCGAAGGATGAGGCAACATGTTTGGGGTATTTGGCGGTAAAGATGGAGGAGAAGCGAGATTGAAGGAAGTCGCTGGACTACTTCCAAAACTCTGATGTTGACTGGCTTGGGATATATTGGCCGTATGTGGACTTGCAGGCGTGTGAGGATTGCTACCCGACGGCGGAGTCAACGGAGGATGGAATCTCAAACCATCTCGCTGTTGCGCCGGCGACTGTGGCCCACCGCGATGGTGACTCATAAATCCAACACCGCCACCGTCACTGTCCATTGTTACGGGTGATGGTGGATTGTCGTCCTCTGACTGCGATCTCCTGCGAAACACCGCGCTCTCGTCCACGTACTTCGACAAGAAAGCCTACAACCCGAATTTTGTCAAGTTCAATAAACGATCGCACGATAATTCGGTGAGTGTCATTCGTAATAGAATCAAAATTACGAAGCAGTAAAATGGCTGAGTTTTTTTTTTCATTTTCGCACCTTCAAACACTGCGTCGGCGTAAATTCGTCGACGACGGTGCTTCGATCGAATCGACTGTAAGCTCCGTCTCGTAGACTCACGAGACCTCCACCGCGCATTCTCAATTCGAGGCAATACATTCCTTGGTACGCTATTCTCACCAGAGTCACGCACTGTGGCATGATCGTAAATGTTTGGACCGGGACTTGTGCTCTCTGCAATGTAAAACTAAGTTTTTCTAATTTTCCTCAATTGTGAGGTTTCTTCGGCTCCAGTTAAAGTATACTCACGAAATTGTGAACGCCCAGCTGAAGTATTGTCGGTAATTTGTTGATAGAAACAAGTGGCTGAAACGTTTCATTTAGATTGTGGATGAGCTGGGCAAGATTTCTGTGACGATTGAGATGAGCCTCGAGTTGTTCCTTCATCAGGGAATGTGCGTTTACTGCGGTGGTCGTGGGGCCTTGAAGAAAAAATCAAAAGCATTCAAATTTTGCCTTCGACATGGATTTTCGTTGATTTTCGATGGTACAGTCTAATGGTATAGTATTTATTCGTTGTCCTCTAAAAATCCAGAAATTACTCATATTGCCCAAAAAAGAAAAATTGGTGACTCAAAAATATTAATTTTGATACAAAAAACTTACTTTTTCCAAATGTCAATTTGAAAGCTTTGTCATTCGTGCTCCATTGCACCGTAACAGTTGCCCCGCGATTAGGCCCATAAGCAAGAACCAATTTGCTGTAACTGTAAGTCTTTATGCTGACCATATTCCGCAAATTGTACTTTTCCATTTTGAAATATTCGGCGAGATCTTGAACGATCGAGTACAAATGAACTATTTGAGCCCAATCGTTTAGCAACGAGTCTACGGTTCTGGAAACTGCATCAGCTGTGCCCATCTCGTATTGGAAATACACTGGCCTCCGTAATCCTGTAAAAAGTTTTAGGCAAAATTATGTCGTTCCCGAAAAAAAAATTCCTCACATCAATTTTTATTTCGTTCACAATCCTTCGTAATTATTACCTTGCTCTTTTGGGTGACCGCTGTTTAAGGGGCTGCTGTAAAATACGAATTCTGCCATCCACGTTTTCGCCATGCCTTTACCTTGAACTCTGATCGAAACGCTAAGAAGTCTTTTGAGAAGAGCTTGCCATGCACTTCCGGATGCAATGTTGGGCGATGGTGCTGGCAACTGAACGAGTTTCAGAACGAGCGCAGTCGCATTTGCCTCCACCTGGAGGCCCTGATGAGCTATGTCGCGTCGTGTAAGCTGCGAATAGAGAATAATGAATTTTGAATAAGTGAGAATGAAACATCGAAAAGGTTTTCGATGATTTATCGGAACAAAAGAAAAAAAAATCAAACTATTGAATCCCATGCAATCAAAAGAAAGTAAAATTAAAAGGAACAGGAAATTCTTACGCCCGTTATACCGAGAAGTTATATTTGAGGAAAATCATGAATTTTTACCTCCTGAGCCAGAGTCACAAACGGAATTCGTTCATCGCAAAGGGCAACAACGTGAGCAAGCTCAGGAATAAAATATGCCGGATGTTTGGGCCTTCGGTTTTGCGGTGTTCCTGGTGCGTCGGTACGTCCAGTGGCTCCGGTACTTCTACGTTTGTTGCTTCCTTTCTCCACCACGTCTGTAATGCACCCCCCATCTTGATCATTACTCCCTAAAAAATTGATCTGTTAATCCCCGCAAGAACCACCAAAGCGACAAGGCGTACGCCCAATGTCACGTGTAGAATTTTGTGCCAGATGTTAAACGATTAGTAAACATTATTAGAGGGCGAGATTTTCTTCTCTTTGGGAATTAATGGAAAGTAATAAATTCCAATCAAATAATAAATTCTGAGGTCATCAAAGCTATTACGAAAATAATTACTCAAGAAGATTCAAAAATTTCGCCCTAATGGATGATTCAAGATGAAATATTTGTTAATGTACGATTAGATGGATTTAATAACTCGAAAACATTGAAAAACACAGTACACTCCACAAATGAGAATAACTTATGTGCATGGGACCATTGTCCCATTTTATTAATGACCCTGTTAATGATCCACGCTCCTTAATGACGTTCCCATGGACCATCGACAAAGTCCCACCCTTTGTTCTTTCTATTATTTCTCTCATTATAACTAGTGTTGGTGGTAATTCTCTTTGTTAATTGAATAAGAGCGCATATATTTAATGTGAAAATATGTTCGCGGTCGTGAAATTTTTGTATCTTTTTGGAATTACAATTACGGGAAGGCTCTTTTAGAAAATTAGAAAAAAAAAGTTCTTTCGACGTTAGCCCCGTACTTACCGTTGTCGACACTCGTGAAAGGGCCATGGGTTATGACAAACGTATCAAATTCGATAAGGCTTTGAACTTTTAGATACATCTTTGGTATTTCCGTCTCGATAGTGTCATCGTGTGGATCGTCCTCGATTGAGCTGTGCTTAACTACTGCGAGATAGAACGAGCACTCGATCTCGCACGGTGATGATTCCTTCTCTTTGAAAGCCACGATCTAAGAAACATCAAGTTAAATAAATTATTTTCATAATTTTGGCGTTATTTTGCATGGAAAAAAACGCTATTGAAAAATTAACTCGACCAACCAGGATCACTGTCGGATGTCTGTGCAGTTGAACGAACATCCGATGCCTGCTTATCTTCGACATTGGATGGTCAGGATGATGGAGAACGGGTAATCTCTCGTGCGGCGTTGCTGGCAAGTGCTGCAATGTTTTCTCGCAACGACGTTGAGTTATCCAGAATCTACGGGAATTTGTTGAGCATTTGATATAAGTTTTCTCATCCCACGGTTTGTCGTTGGGTAGCAAAATATTTGTGACTCGTCAAAGCGAAAAGCTTACAAGTTTTTCTACATTTTTCCTTCGTGTTCTACATTTTTTTGTTATCGAATGATTTTGTTAGTTTACCTGAGCTCTGAGATGAGAGTAGGAAGACGAGAATGGTCGCCGTTCAAGGCGACTGTTAGTTCCGGAACTAGAGGCGCGTCGTACTGAGGCACGTGACATTGCAACATTCCCGTATGCGTGTCGACCGTAACAAGAAGAAGCTCGGCTCGTAAACACGGTTGTAAAATCGGCACTGAGAGAATAGCCGGTGATCCAGCCAACGAACCTACGCATCAAAGTTATTTTTAAATCGTCTCTTCAGCACGTGAATTGTTGCAGATACCAAGGTCATTGACAACTTACATTCAACATCCTTTAACATCGATTGAAGCTCCTGTTTCAACTCGGACAATCGACTTCTCGTACGGATGTAAATTGTGTGCACGAGCAGACACTCCATTGATAATTGATCCGATCGTATTGCGCGATCGGCGATTTCACCCTCCTGGACAAACGAACCCAAATACATTTATTAAGGTTCAAGTAAAAAAAAACAAAAATGAATACTTGGCGTGGATTTTAAGTCTTCGTAATTTTTCTAGAAAAATGATTTTTATTTGGAAACTTGTTCGTAGTTGAAAAAGAAATTTTTATTCTTCTGGTTACCTTGCTGCCCAACGACGGGATATGGACAACAGCAAGCGGTCGGGCAGGTTCGTTCTGATCGACCTGAACGGTCAAACGATATCCAAGTTCGGATCGCGGATCCTTACTCGTGAGTTCTCTAAAAATGGTTGAAGAATTAAAACTAACTCGCTTTTGTGAACTCTTCTTTTTTTTAATACGAAACTACAATTTTTCTTACCTCCAGTAGGATATGGACAAACATTTGCCAGGCGTATATTCGTCCACGTGTATATGATCGTCAAGACGGTCACGAATCAAGCGCAATGTTTGAGAGTATAACACTTCGAGTTGCAGAGATTGACAAAAGTAATGGAGGATGTAATAGACCTCGGATAGAGAATTAGAACTCTCTGCAAGTCTCGATTGAACGACCTTGAAAAATATAAAAGAGATTACAAAGTTTTCATTCGAGTAAAACGCGTTAAATGATTCAATTAGGGGAAAATGTTTTTTTATATTTTTCGACATACTTGATGAACGTATCTCGTTTGCAAAGGATGAACGAGCGCTTTTCCATCCCCAGTTTCTCTGTCGGAAACCAAAATTTCAAGTTCCAGTAGCCGCCATGGTACATTTGGTCCGTCACCCATGACGGTAAGGGACACCGAGAATTCTTGTTCCACCAGAAACGTCACGCGTCCAGCTTCAATTTTTAAATTACGCATCTGGGGAAGCAAATTCCCTGTGACCAGACGATGCTGAATCACTTGATTCAGTCGTTGTAGTGTGCTCCTTTTTTCTGACGGTGTTATCGGATCCGGAGGAACTATTCTCTCCTGTGAAGGCAGAAATAAAGTTTGCTCAGCCCATATTTCATGCATCATTCCCAGTGAGGGTCATGCTCGATTTTTCCAACAGTTTCTTACTCTGATACAAGCAGGAAGACGCCCGTAAGTTCCTGTTGTGAGAACTTCAACAGCTGCTGGAATATGGAAATTTGGAAGCCGTGCATGAACAAGAGTTTCTCTTGCCATCCGTGCCAACATGTCCGCAGTATCGACAAACAGTAGGGATTGCTTATCCAAAAATGCCATGATGTGCTAGAGAGTGTGTGAGTTATGATCAAAATTAGAACAAAACTTGACAACTAAAAAAATGTACTGATTGGTCGTCGACTGAAAGACAACATGATCTCAGAGGCTTGTTAATTTTCAAACTTACGGCCGATTTGTCAACTTTGGAAGCGCTATTGGCCCACTTAACGAGAGCCAACAAACGAACAAAGAGTTGCCGAGTCCTTGCGGAATAATTGTATATTTCAATTTTTCGTTCCATATCTGTTTTTCTTGGTAATCTGTAAGATTATTCGAAAATTGAAGAAACTATCCAAATCGGTTTCAAATGAACGAGAAGTTTTTACTTACAGTTCGGCAAGAACAGTGAGTTCGTGATAAGTTCTTTGAATTATAAAGTCTATCAGCATCCCCAGGGAAATTGAACCGCCACGGTTTCCCTCCTGTGGCATATTATTTGCCACAGGAGTCTGATGACCCTCCAAAGGTACCGGAGCCATTGTATTCACTACTTTTCTCGCACCCGTGAAGATTTACCACAATCTTAAATGATGCTTCTGTGGTTTTGATGATTTTGCTAAACGACGATGAAAACGTACGAACTATTTGAGCACAAGTTTAAAGACCGACTTTCCACCAACATTTTTTTTGAGTCACACCAAAAAGAGGTTTGAATGCACGTCTTACTATCGTTCACTACTTTTTTCAGACGTTTTGTTTTACATGAAGCATTTTTTCGCACTGAAACTTGCTTACATACAATATTCTACCTACTTTTTAATTACAATCGCGAATCATTTGGATACGTCAAACTCATTGATGTCCAATCCAATAGCGTCATTTCTCGCTAGTGAATCAACTTTAGCGGCCATGACTGAAAGTGGTTTATGAGTTTATGACTACGCGCAGAACATCATGGTGTTTTTGTTAAAATATGAGCAACTTCTCTCTGGTGGGCGTTGTCGCAAGTAAAAATTGGAACTCGGGGAAACGTCGTCAACGTTACCTCGAAATATGAAACGCTAAACGGCATATTTTCAAAAACGCCTCTTTCGAGATACCAGATCGCTTGACCTAAGTATTTTTGTTTGAGTCTTAACATTATCTAATGAACAAAAAATTCGTTAGTGTAATTAAACTAATTTGTCCAATATGACTAACTTCACACCGATGATGCTCGGATCGTTGGAGCACGTGGCGCGTAGAAAGAAGTGCGCATGCCTCCACTAATAGTTGCGAATTGTTTGTTACGCGTCGCGTACACGTGTTTTCAATAATATAGCCTCTATTCTGTTACGAAGAAATACAAAAAAAATGAGTGAATTCGGCGGGCTTGAGTGTCCGTGGAGCGATTTAACTAAAAATCCGATCTGCCCACATGGTAGGATCTTAATATTTTGTGTCTGAACTTTTAAAAGGATTACAAAAAGCCGTGATAGTCGCCTAGAAACTTTTCCAATCTACAAATTGTTTGAATTTCTCGCCAGGTCCAACTTTGTTGTTTGGAAGAAACATCCAAGGGGAACTGAAGCAATTTTACGCATGTTCGGCGTGCCGAGACCGGAAGCTCTGTCCTTTTTATGCAGAAAAAGATGGAAAATTCACGGAAGCACAGAAAAAAGCTTGGAAAGCGACTGCAAAAAAAGCTACGCCTTCTTACAATCACCGAAGACTTTTCCTTCGGTTCAACGAGGCTATGGGACAGACTCCTGAGAGAAGAGCTTACTGCCACACTTGCAACAAGTTAGTCATGTTTTCCGAGCGATCGTTGCATTCCGAACATGAAATGCTTACCAAATTGACGGACGAAGAGATGCACAATCCAAGCAAGATACTCAAGGCGTTGGCCAATGTCAAGAAAGAGGCGCAGTATCTGTTTTCCGATAAGGCGACCACCGAGTTAGTGGAAATGCTTGAAAAAGCTGGAGCTAAACAAATTTTATGCATCGGCGCACCACGCATTCACGAATATATTGTGCAGAACATGGAACACAAGATGTCGAGTCTCTTGCTTGATTTCGACGCTCGATTCGTAAGTTATTTTAATCATGTATTGGAAGCATTCTCAATAGATTTGTATGAATAACGACATTTCAAAATGTTGGCTTTTCCCTGTCAAGTACGCCATGTAAAACTGCAAAATTTGAAGTAAGTGAGTGCAAGTTGGGTCAATCCGACCCAAGGCGTTTTTGCATCATTGAAGTCCAGTAAATATGCATTTTTCATTTTGTTTTTGTAGCAACGTTTTCATTTTGTGAATTATCCATATTTCATTGCCTTAAATTCATACTTTGATCAAGACAAAAATAAAATGCCAAAACCCTGCCATTGGATGCTGAACAGTCAGTGACAGAACATTGTCGGTGTCAAAACGACCCAGTATTCGTAAATATCATCGTCTCTGTCAATGCCAAGTTTTCTGACGTTAATTTCGACGTTTCTCGTTCTAGCACAATTTTTTCGGGCCTCTCAGTTACTGTTGGTACAATCTATTCAATCATCATTTCTTCACCGAAGAAGGAAGTGAAACCTTCCGTGACTTTATGACCCAAAACGACGGCAGAGATACGTTTGTCGTGTGCGATCCACCGTTCGGTGGCCGAGTCGAACCAATGTCACGAACGTTGAAAACGATAGAGGAGCAACACAAGCAGTGGAACAAGATCAAGGCAGATAATGCGATATTGAAAATAATGTTTATTTTCCCCTACTTTATGGAACCGACACTGCATCAAAAATCTAATCCTCCCGGCATTGAGGGTGGCTTGAAAAATCTTCAGATGTCTGACTACAAAGTAGATTACGAAAATCACCCGCTGTTCGTAACTGGCTCGAGCGGACGTAAGCACGGCTCACCAGTTCGTATTTTTACGAATATCAGTCTGAAACTTTTGGAACTTCCGCTCGAGGATGGTTACAAATTTTGTGCTAAATGCCAAAAATGGGTTGCCCCTGAAAACAAACATTGCAAAAAGTGCAACAGTTGCACTTCCAAAGACGGCAGACTTTACAAACATTGCGATGTTTGTAAAAGATGCGTTAAACCCACTTGGAAACATTGCGATACTTGCGATCGATGTATTCTTGAGAAACACGCTTGCGGCGAAAAACCAAAGATCACTGGACGATGCTTCAAGTGCGGTGAACACGATCACATAAGCAAAGATTGTGAAAAATCCAATTCAACGAAAAGCAGCAAGAAAAGGAAAAATGTAATTGAGGAAAATGGAAAAACTGCGAAGAAACGGAAGATTGTTACTTTGGAAAACGGGGCAGTTGCGAAAAAACTAAAAAATGCACAAAAGAGGAAACACGAGGTGGTTGAGAATGGAAATTCAACAAAGCAGGAGGAGATAGCTCCCGAAAATGGGGAGGTAATGAAAAAACGTAAAAAGAAGTTTGTTGGTAATGGGGAATTATCAAAGAACCGAGAAACTGAAGGTGAGAGGACAGTAGTTAAGAAACAAACAAAATTGTTAAACAAAACGAAAAAAGAAGAAAAACCAGTAAAGAAATCCGACGGGAAAACTGCAAAAATATTGCAGAAACACGAAACTGACGCAGACACAAAAATGGCGAAGAAACAAAAAAAAATTGTTGGCCAAAGTAGGAAATAATGAAAAAATTATGGCCAAGCAAACGGCAAAAATAGTAAAAGAAAAATCCTCGTCACCGCAAAAAATCGTGCCTAAAAAAACGCCAGTGGCCAAAAATGGTCAGCCCGAAGAAACGTCGACTCTCGAGAATACAAAGAATAAAAGGCCGCCACAAATAAACGGAAATATTTGCAGCGGAAACCCAAACAAAAAATCGACAATAAAAGGAAACGCTTTTTCGAAAATAAAGAAAACTACGAAAGCTCCTGAGAAAACGACGAAAAAACGGAAAGCCAGCGTGACGTGATGGACCAAGATTTTCACATACATTTCTGTTGTGCAAAATTATATTTGTATAGCGTGCAATGAAATTGTCGAGGGTTTCCTAAAGCCTCAAAATAAAGAAGAAGAAAGAATACATCGAAGTTCCTTCCCTTTGCATAGCAGTATTTTACTCGTATAAATATTCCGAGCAATTCATTTCGTCGCGTTTTTCAAAATCATTGACAATAATATAAACACACAAAGAATTTGAAATGTTACCGCGATTTTATTCGTATCAATGCGCGATCAAACAAAACGCAACCTTCACGAGATAAAGCAGATTTCGGCTTCTCCTGTTGTTTGAAATTTTCGTACCTCAAAGTATAACTAAGATTTTTTATAAAATGGATAGCAAATTGAAAACTCATCGATTTCATTGTTCAAGATGCGAATGAAAAAACAGAACAAAAGTGAAACTGAAGAGAAATCGTTGCGACCAAGAGGACGGATTCGAATGACGTTCAAACATGCCGGATAACCTGAAAAAGCTAGGATTATCATGAAAATAAAGATGGCGGCCCCCTTGTGCCGTCTGGTGAATAGTCTTTCCGCGAAAAAGAACATATCGTACTCGCGCTGTGTTATTTTTCTAAATACGAAACGCGACTTCAACACGAGGAGCACGAATGCTCGTGTTGAAGATGAAAAAAATATTGTGATTGGTAAACGGTGCTTTCTAACCTTGGGAATCATAACCGCGACTGGTTTAGGTTACGTTCTTTACAAATGGAAAAACGACTCGTTCAACTCGATCGATTTATCGCAATCTCTCTTACCGATCGTTAATGCTAAAACGTTCTTTACCGCGGACGTCAGTCAAAACAGAGACAGGTACAACTTCATCGCCGATGTCGTTGAGATTTCAGCGCCGTCTGTCGTTTACATAGAAATTAAAGATCAAAAGAGGTGAGAACAAATTCATCCGATTTTTCAAAATTCAACTGTAAAACTTCAAATAATTCTTCTTTCCTGAAAACTATACCATGGACACGTTTTAATGTTGAAAAAAAAAAAAATAGGATAGATTTTTTTACAGGGAAACCAGCGACCACGAGCAATGGCTCTGGCTTCATAGTCAGGGAAGACGGTTTGATACTTACCAATGCTCACGTCGTCATTAATAAGCCCAACACCCTTGTCAAGGTAAACGTAAGTCCATAAGACGCTCCCGTCTCCCGTACCTTTTCAAAATCCTTACTGATTCCTCGAGGTACTGTTTCGATGAATGTTTATGAGTGAATGAAAAATTACGAATATATTTCTCAAAAATTCTATTTCAAATTCGACCCTCCCGTCATTATCATCCCCGTTTCTAGTTGTTTTTTTTTCTTTTACCAGGTTCGACTCCAAGATGGTACCACGTACACAGGAATCGTTGAAGATGTTGACATGCAGAGTGATCTTGCGACCGTAAGAATCGATAAGGTAAGCAAATTAAAACATTTGGCGCCAAAGAGAAAAAAAGTCAATAAAAAAATGGAAAAAATTGAATCAAGTTCAGAAAATCATAGAGTACGAAAAAAATTCCGAACTAAATAAAAATTAATCGTCAGTCAACGGAACACGACACGCATCCACTAAATTTAATTTCCAAGTGTTTTCCAATATTCACGTTCTTTATAAGATACCGAAGCGTGAAAATACACGAAAATTATTCATTTCCCTTCAAACTTCATAATTGCGACGATTTCTTGAAAAATTTTGTTTAATTCCAGAAAAATTTGCCCACAATGAAACTCGGCAGTTCTTCAAACATACGACCAGGAGAGTTCGTCGTCGCAATAGGCTCGCCACTCTCATTAAGTAATACGATAACCAGTGGCGTTGTGAGTAGCGTTCACAGAGCGAGTGAGGAATTGGGCCTGCACAACAAAAACATGGGTTACATTCAAACGGACGCGGCGATCACGGTGAGCCTCAGATGCAAAAAAGATGCCTCAATAAATTTATTTGGGATTTCACAATAAAAATGCATAAAACCGAAAAATGGGCAAAAACAAAAAATTGAAAAATCTGGAAAAGGTATAAAAAAATAGTCAAAATGTCATGAAAAATTTTGCACCCGATTCGGTGTGTTTCGATTAGTTTGGAAATTCGGGAGGCCCGCTGGTAAATTTGAGCGGCGAAGCCATTGGTATCAACGCTATGAAAGTGACTGCTGGAATTTCGTTTGCAATACCAATCGATTATGCTAAAGATTTTCTCAACAAATCCGAGCTACGACGTAAAAACAAAGGTAAAATGATTAAGAAAAGCTCTCTGGATGCATGCAATCCTCTGCGATCAAATCCTCTTGTTCCACCGAATCAACCACTACAGGAATTTCCTTGTTTCATAATTATCCTGGCCAATGGATTTCCCTAAAACCCGCATAACCGATTTTTCTCGACGTGAAGTTTACAATAGACTTGTGAACGAACCCAGTTTCCTTTTTATCATAAAATGGTGCTTGTACTGATTATAAATGAGATTTGATGATCCATTGTGCAAAAAACAAAAAGAAAAACGTTTCGACTGAAAGAAATTGGAGTTTCGTTCACGAGCCCGTTCCAGGGGTCCAGGATCAATCGATCGGATTTTGGAGCAACGTGTAGGATTGCATGGTCGCCATTTATATCAATCGTTTTAGTCTGGACCTCTCTTAATTACATTAGCTTCAGGCTCAGCTCTTCTAGGTATGGGCAACGCGTTCGACTCGACGAGACGACGTTACATGGGAATAACGATGCTGACATTATCTCCGGATATACTGTTCGAGCTGCAACAACGAAACAGCAATATTCCGAGTTCCATTAGACACGGGGTTCTCGTATGGAAAGTTATGATCGGATCACCTGCTCACGTGTGAGTATTTCGTCATTCGAAACTTTGCAAATAACTCAAAAGTTTAAATGCAATGAAAAATATTTCCTTTCATTGTTAATTTGTTTAATTTCGAAAAAAAATCGACTTTTCTGAACTCGAATATTTTTTGATCGTTCATCGATCGGTTTATCGTCGTAACTAATTTTGCAGCTGAAAAGTGAACTTTGCCAAGAACAAATTAATTTCGTTGCATTTCAACGATGCGACCTTCAAGGTCAAGCTGTACAGTTCATTTTCCAACGCATCGATCCACCTATTTTTTCCCAATATGATTTTTTTTTCAATTTTATAAAATTCAGACTTCGCGGTGAGAAAAACAAAAAAATAAAAGTGTATAATATATTTCAGGGGAGGTTTGCAAGCAGGTGACATAGTGACTCACGTAAACGACGAGCCGGTGATAGGAGCGACGAGTATCTACAAAGTGCTGGAACAGCCAGGCCCACTGAAATTAAAAGTCTTGAGAAATGGTGAACTTTTCCTGGTGAAGATCGAGCCGGAAGACGTATAGAGACGAGGAATAACGTTATAAAAAAAGAAATCTTGTTAGCCAGCTGTAGAGGGTGGAAACATTAAGACAGCTTCAAATATTAACCGCAAGAACACGATTGCGGGTCTCGTTACATAAAAGTATCGCGTGTCGTATGTTGCCGACAATTGTATACTTTTGTAAGCTGGTATTTATAGGTCCATGCGAATATAAGGAATATTATTACGACGTGAGTTTATTGAGAAGGTAAAATAAAGTATTTATCTGGCTCTCATTGATGGCAATAATACAGGCAATGATAAATGGTAAAGCGATCTTTCAACATGTAAACTCAGCTCGTGCTCCCCTCATCCTCGAATAGCTGCGTGTAAGCCTCGTCCCTCGTCTCGACGCCAACTTCTTTGGCGCAGGGCGTAACGTCAGAGATAAATCGACCACCCACACATATACGTTTCTCATTTATATATAGATACATGCATCAACTTATATGGGATCGATTATACGCGGGAGATCCAAAGGAATTTCTTCATGCAGGTTTATCGTATGAACCGCGTACAGCCGAAAGGAATTATCCTGTTGTTCGTATCGTAGCCGGTAACTAGAGGGCGTGCGGCAAGAAACGACTAACGACTAATGTCTATATCCCTGTGGACGCAAGGGTGGTCCCTTAACGAAGGTGTCCACAAATTGAAAGTCCCTTTCTTTATCATACTAGCGTATGCATCGTCGCAATTCGACGAAATAATATATTTCCCTCATTATTTTAATGACCAATGCAGTCGTCCCAATTTTTCTAGAAAATTCAACTTTCCCGATGGCAAACAAGACTGTCCCATTGACGTCGACAAATACTGTATAGAAATTGTATGCTCTGCTCCAAAAAAAAATCAGTTTTCGTTGCATTCCAACGATGCAGACTTCGAGATCGACTTTCTTTTATCTTTTTTTTCCCCTCCGTTGAAACCTTCGATTGAATCGGTCGGAGAATTCCACGCAGGGAGTAAACAAGTCTGAGTTTTGATTATAATTGACGACTCGGGCGTTGAACACCTTTCGATTCGTATTGAGAATATTTATATCGGATGAGTTTTCATCGATTAACAGATTCTCGTCGTATTTTTGCTCCAAGCTTTCATATTTTTTTGTTAATGCTCATCGCATCTCGTCGTTTCTGATTATTATCCCGTAAAAAATTGTCGTCCGGCCGTAGAATTTAGCCGAAGGACTAAGGACGGTTCTCCTGTCGGGAATCTGTTAATCTTTACGTCGTTTTCCCACCTCCCATTCCATATATGCGGGGAACAAGTACTCTGGACGAAGGTAAGGAACGAAACTAAGAGGGTATACGTTGGTTCACGAGAACGAGCACATATTGTGCGGCTGAAGTGCGGGCGGATAGTAACGTCCGTTCTTTTGCGGTAAGAGATGAACGCTTTGGACCAGGAAAGATTCCGCAATGCAAGTTGCAGGTATATTTATGTACGATAACTTCGGGTGTGGTCTTTCTTTCCCTTTCTTTTGCTAACCGTGTACGGTGGATATTTCATTGGCGGCCTATGTATAGAATTGCGCTGGTTGCTTGTTTACGACACGAGCGACCTCCGCAAATATGTGGCGCGAAACTCTTCTCCGCGTCGCCCTGCCTCTCGTAATAAGACAGCGGGAGTGTGGGTGTGTCTTTGCAGGTCTTCCCGCCTTTTTTCTCCAAGATTTTACGGCCCTCTTCAAAGATTCTGTCTATCTATCCAAGTTTGCGACGTCGCGCCAACAACCGAGCCACGAATACGCGATTTTCATACATATTCCAGTATCTCTGGCCAATCGAAACGAACTATTCCACAGTTTTATCCAGGCTGCTATTCCATATTTGGTTTTTTCATTAGTTTCGATCGTATGCACGCACTTTTCGATAAATCGATGGAACCAAAGTGGCGATTTGAATATTTACAAAAATAAAGTTAATATCCGAGAATTTTCTTGGTCCCCTAGCTGTACCAACGAAACTGCCTTGTCATGCATGTCCACGTGAGCCTGGTCTCCTTGTCGGATTGTAAAGTTAGCAAAAGAATGGATTTTTCTTTTTGATACTCTCTTTTACAAATATGCCTCTGATGCAGCCTCTCGTGTAGCTTGAAGAGGTTCCTTAAGTACTTCGCTTTATCTGGACGTTGCGGAGAGCACGCCGCTTGCGCTCGGGCGCTGCTTCTAGGATCTTTTAGTATCCCCGCATTCCCATCTACGTGCTCTCATCTGGGGCTCTCTCTTCTTCTTTTTTCTCTCTGTCTCTCTTGTCTCTATATAGTTAGCCCTTCGCCACATACGAGATGGAAAAGTGACTGTTGAGTATATTCGCGCCTACGGTGTTAAAACGAATCCCACATCGAAGTAACTCATACATCTAAATATACATATGTGGCTGAGTGAACTCGAAGAAAAAGTCTTTGTATCGGGCTGTCTCCGTGCAGCATGTGTACACGAATAGAATCTCTTGTATGTAAGGAAATAGCGAATAAACAAATGGCGCGAAATCGCCAACTCTACGTAGGATTCTCACTCGATACGAATCTTTCTCACTTTTTTTTTCCTTCTCATCACAATAATGTCCTCTCTTTTCGCGTTCCTTCATATTTTCTTATTTTCTTTCGCGGTAACAACGCACTGGCGCGACTAGACCCGATACCCTACTGATTGCGAATCGCCTACACGCCGACGTCGCCCGCAGCCAAGCACCTTCGTGTCTTCATATCTCGTTACGGCTATCGCCCCAACTATATATACCCGTGACCGATCGACACACAGCAGTGCCAGCATCAAAACCAGCCCATTACTGTACAGCAAGAAATAAAAAAAACACCGGTCGACACACGCGAAGCAGAAAATACGCCAGACCATGAATGAATCCTTCTTCCAGCTTTGGCGAGTTCATGCCATTTATTCCATGCGGCATAATTTTATTTCAAACTCGATCAGCATCCTCGTCATCTTTTCATCATGGAAAAATTGCGAAAATACTCTGGGCCGGATCGTTCATGAGATTTTCATACCGAATCTCCCATCCACAAAAAATTCCATATCGTTACCATTCGATCATTGATCCGTAAGCACCACACTCCCTTTGAGGTCACGCACTCACCACACTGGTGCAAATTTGCACTCGGATTTTTCAAGACTTAATATTTCTTCCATGAATGCATGAAATTCATCTTGAAACCATATTTTTTAGGGGTAAAATATCCCGGGTAATCGATTGCAATGATTTTGAACATTGAAAAATAAATTTTACTGTCGAAAAATGGCCAAATTGAAAAAAGCAATTTTGAAAACCTGTTACACTTGAAATTTTCGTGGGTTCAAATTTGCAGGAGTCTACGGGTTAAAATTCTGGTAAAAATGAAGTTCGTGTCTGAGAATTCGGCAATTAGCAGGGAAGCGAGTTGTTGGCGTTTTTTTTTCTCGAATTTATATTCATAAAACTAACTGCATCGACAACATTGCGGTGCGTGAACGTTCGTTATGGAAGTTTATGGAATTTTTGTTCATCCGATGCCGGAATAATGCATATATGGCTTATAGTCGAGCGTGAATAAAGCACGTCATCCAATACTTGGTAAATATCTGGATAAGTATTCGATACGGATGTGCATGGGCGGCGGAGAATGTCTGAAGAATGCAACGAAAAAAATATGTTGTTTCTGGTTCATGTGCGATTTCAAGGAGAATATCTGTGAGTGTGTGTTGTCTGTCCATACGGCGACGAAACGCTTACCGGACTTAAGGGAATCGAACTAAAATAAATAAAAAGAGTGAGCGTATTTCGATGTGACCTTCGCCTTCGTTCGTCCCCTCGAGCTACCAGAGTACATATAACCAATATATCTATACGATATATTTCTTCTCGTGCGCACTTTCTTCCGTGTTTGGGTCCAGCAGGGCATACAGAGCCAACAGGGTCGAAGCCTCCCGGATTTTGTCGTCCTCTACCTTTAATGTCTACGAAGACTTCTCAGCAGCCTATATAAGTCAGAACATGATGGAATTGAGCGTCTCATGTTCCAACAGTCCTTAGCGCTGTAAGGAGGTTGGTAATCGTGAAAAAGACGCATTATGGCTTTGGTAAGTGATGCTAAATATTTGTAACCGCATGTCCAATTTATTTGGCTTTCCAATTTTCTGTGCTTAACCCTTTCGAGTGCTCACCTTCAATAAGTGCATCTTGGGTCAATCTGACCCAAGGCGTTTGTTCAAACCGCTCTGTATTCCGATAAATATGCAATTTTTGTTTTTGTTGTTGTTGTTGTAGAGACAATTTTTGTTGCAAATTATCCGAATATTGTGGCCCTAAATTTATATTTTGACGAAAAGGAAATTAAGATGCCAAACAATCGGTGACAGAAAATTGTTCGGGTCAGTCTGACCCAGTGTGTACTCGGATGGGTAAAGCTTAATATCGATATTTTAGATGCATAATCTGCAAATGTTCAGTTCAATTTATAAATGACGGTCTCTTGAGAAATGGAATTGAGAATTTCACTAATTCAAAAAGCGTCGTTGCGGGCCAGTGTTGAAATCTCTTGGTCTCTTTGCAATCATACGAGTCCGTAAGCTGCTGGAGAACCGATAAGACATAATTATACTTACGAAGCAGAACGCACTACGGGGCTCCTCGGAATGACGCTGTCCGGGAGTCCGTGCGTGTCAGGAGTCAATGCAGATTGAAGTCGGTATCTTCTTCCCTCGTGAAATCTTGTTACCCGAGCTTTATTTTTAACTGTTTGTCTTCCATCGGTGAAGCACCCAGAGGGCCTGTTGCCACGAAGATGGTGCTTAAATTCTCGCGCACATCTCCGCGTTCTTATTGTCGGATCGTAAAGAGCCTGAGTTGAATTTCCATGGAGACTCTTGTACAAGGATAAAACCGTAGTAGCCAGTGCACTCCGGCTGTAGACTTCGAAGTCGCTTACAGTCTGACATCGATACCCACCTACTGCACATAAATACGATCTGCACGCGGCATATACACTCCCAAGACCATATATACGGGCCATCTCCAGGGTGTCCTCGATATCGTCGAATAAAATCCGATAACGCAATTTCCTTCGTCTATCGCCAAAATGTTTCATTTCTTATTAACTCTTTGGAACGAGAGCTTATCAGGAAAGGCGACACTGGCTCGACGTCAAGGAATAAAAATCATATAATCAAATACGACGGTTTTGCCGTTTTTTTTTTAAATTAAATCGCTCTCTCGGACCGGAATTGTCTACGATTTGTCATCCGCCTAATGATCCCCGTTAGAATGAACTCCGTCAAGCCAATCTCGAGAAAATTAATATGTGAGATTCGTAACGGCCGTTCTGGGGGGTTTCAGTTTCTTGGAGTCAGTAGTTTCGGTATGCCGTCGATATAGAGATTGGACGTTTATAATTTGACGCTGGTTATACATACGAAATCGTGATTTATGTTTGATTACAGAAAATCTTCGCATCCTTGGTCGCTCTGGTCGGTGTAGCGCTATCAGCACCGATATTTCCTGTGCCTCTGCAATACGTAGCTCTGACGCCGATCCCCGAAAACATCTACAACCAAGTACAGGATACCAAGAGCGGTGAGTACGCTTTCGGTTACTCCGGAGGCCCCGTCGCTCGGGAAGAAGCTAAAACATCCGATGGCGTAATTCGCGGAGCTTACAGCTACGTCGATGCCCATGGTATCGTGCAACATTATCGATACATCGCGGATGACGATGGCTTCCGTGTGATCGGTACGAACATACCGACAGAAACAACGCCCAATGGTCAACCCCAGCTCCATGAGCAGCCGAAAATCGATGCTGAAAATTCATCGGATACACCTGATGAGGAAGATTCTTCGAGTCGAAAAAAACGTAGCGTTTTATATCACGCGATCGAGAGTGTAGAAGCGATTCCAGCGGTTCCTCTGACCGTGGCTGCAGCCGCGTCGGTGCCAATCGCAACATCGAGTCAAAATCGCGTCCAAATTCATAACAATTTGAAAGCAGATTTCAGCTCCCCCGCAGGGGGATTTGCAGGAAAAAACTCTGACGGAATTGCCACAGTAGTTGCGGACTCGTTACCAACATCAACCTCCAATCAGTTTCGTCATCAGATCCACAACAGCGTAAAGACTGAACTTTATTCGCCTGCTGTCCAGGCGATTCCCGCCGAAACGATTGCGCCAGTCCCCGTTGCTTCGGTTGCCATTCCAATCGAATTCAAGAACGTCGATGCCGTTCCTGTAGCAGTTGCAGCCTCAGTACCAACTTCTACATCGAGTCAGTCTCGTTACCAAGTGCACAACAGTCAGAAAACGGAGTTATACTCGTCCGATCCTCCTGTCGAAGCCATTGCAGCAGTTCCAGCAATTTCCCTCAACATCGAAAGCCCCGAAGTCGCTTCGGTAGCAGTTGCAGCCACCGCGCCCATTTCTACTTCGAGCCAATCCCGTTTCCAGGTTCATAACAATGTCAAAATAGAAATTCTCGAACCTGTTGAAAAAATTGCCATCCAAACAGTAGCTGCGGTGCCTGCAGCTCCACTCGCGATTACCCCCACGCTCAAGAGCGCGGAAATCGTTCCGGTTGCGGCCTCTTTGCCCACGTCCACATCCAGCCAGTCCCGTTTCCAAATTCACAGTAGCGAAAGAGCAGAGATCCATGCACTAGCTCAGACGATTCCTTTCCGAACAGTAGCCGCCCTTCCAGCGACTCAATTCGCCGTAGCAGCTTCTGTACCGATCGCGAGCTCGAGTCAGCAACGATTCCAAAGCCATGATACTTCTGAGGCTTTTCCAGCTTTGGCCACGGCGTCGAAATCCGATCACTTAATTTCCCAAGAAGACAGCAATGCCAGACTTGGATATGAAAACTTGTCTCAATCCTCGAAATTTAAATTCATAGGCCTGGAACCGGTCAGCGGATTAAATCTCGCCAACGCCTTTTCTGAGCCGTCCTTAGCTCGTCATCGGATTGGCGTCGGTCTCGGAGTCGTGCCATCCCCTCTTCTCGCTTACCACACTTTCGAAACTCCATTATACGCTTAATCGTTTTGATTAATAGAGCACAATTTCTATAACCAACCAATAACCCATTGACAAGAATTTTTCTTTCAATGTCTCCAAATTCCCTCACGAAATTATATCAAACATTACGAAAGCCTTTTATTCAGTTAATTCTCCGGCTCGTGTTCAAATGAGTATCACCGCTACGAATTGATCGCTATATCTTTGTAGTCAAAAGGAATAAATTATGTGCGTGACAAAATGATCGATATATCGTATTTTTTGCTGCGTATTTAATTCAATTTATTTCAACATAAGATCGTAATCAATTGGGCGTCATTCTTGGTGGACCTGGAGTTTACATCAGTTCTGCGTGTGGCGGTTGCGGACATATTTATTTCGGAACGAAGACATAAATTAAATGGTTGAGAAAAAAAATGAAAAGATAGAGCTAGCGAGAGAGGTTGAGTTGCCGTTTTTATCAGGTTGCGCAGTTTATGACGACACGGCTTTCTGATAGCAAAAGATTCCGCGGTACATGCAGCATTGGGAGATAAAATCGCGATCGCACTATATAATAATCCTGCTTATAGAAAAGTGCATCTCAAGTTAACTGTGTAGGGATTTCTCTCGTTATTCAATTGAAAAAGTAAACAACGATTGCGTATAAAATCTTGATGGATAATAATGTTACGGGAGTAGCACGATAATATGGCATTACAAAATTTGCGTATTTCTCTATCCGCAGACGGTTTCATGGGGAATATTGAAAAATTGTACGGGAATGATCGGTTCAAGGATAATCCCGAGATTCTTCTTCTTTTCGTATTTTACCTGCAGAGCTTATTCGATATTCTCACTTCACGTGAGCCCAAGCATCTTGCCGTTTTTTTTTGTGATCCACCTATATACATTACTTCCGTGTTCGCGCGAACGAGAGATCACTTTAGTCCGCAAGAACGAGGAAGTCGAGAGGTAAACGCGTTTGCCATGTGATATCGAGTTAAATCCTCGATAGAGAGAAGAGGGGGGATTGGAGTGCGGTATCCTCGAATCTGAGAGGACGGGAGCAATTCCCCGAGTATCTTAATGTCTCACCCGCATTTCTTGCTCGCTTCAAACACTTATTCAGCCTTTTGATCAGCCTATAATAATGTCGCGGTAAAGAAGTTCCGTAATAATAATCGCATCCACGTGAGATAACCCGATTGCCACACACGCTCCATCCCACTAATTTACAACAATTTTAAACATACCCAGAACTTGAAGGCTCTGCGAATGCTTAGTACGTGACGGTTCCTGATATTTTTTTCGCCCACGACGATGCTATGAGTTAGTTTGCACGAACGAGGAAGCTCCCGGGCAAAAGACATGAAGAGCATGAAGGGCTCCGAAGCAGAATGTGCATCTGTATTGCAATCTCGTTGAATGAGAACGGTGTACAGATACATGCCGAGAACTGTACATAGAGGCTATATATTTATGCGAAACGAAGCTAAATTCCACGATAGAATTTGCGGGCTCGCTGGCAGATACGTTACTCGTGTACAAAGAGCGGAAGCTCCAGTGCAAAACGTGCCAATGAACTCTGCTGTACGTTTCTCAGATTGCATCGAAACAGAGGCGTACTCTGCCGGGCTAGAAAGCCCTATCGTATGAAACTTCAAATACATACTATACGATGAATATCCTGAAACACTCTTTCACAAATACACACATACTTGGAATACCACTCTCGAATCTATTCTCATGGCTGCAGGATACGTCGAAACATTATAAAATAAAGTCGTATATGTGCGCACGAGTAATCTATTCGCAAATCTGGGACTGCTCGGACGTGTAAGAAATCTGCGTACAACACATTCATATATACCAACCAGCCTATACCTTCATGAACCAAGCATTTCGGAGCACAGTAACTATACCGTGTATATATACACGAATAGATAGATACGGGCATAAACCACTTTGAGAGCAGGCCTCTTGTTCCACGCGCGCGAAAACTTGTTCTCTTTTTTATGGTGGTCACCACGGTCAAGCACACGGGGGTTACGTGTGGCTTTGCTCGATCGCGTGGGTGTAACAGATGCTCGGCTATCCTGACACACCGGAGCAAAATCTCCGAAGAGCACTGCCTAATGTTAAACCCAGAGAATCTAATATCTAATTAAAAATATGCCCTATTAACAATTTACAGTGCAGAGCTGCAGAGACAACCGCGTGCACATCGAAGGGACGAGCTCTTCGGCCTATGTGACGCGAGCGATGACTGTCATTTATTAGCGTTATTAATTATAAATCATTGATCGTTCAATATCGCGGTTTTGTTACTCCAGGCTCTCACACTAGGGAATATAATGATACAGCTAAGTAGGATATGTTCGTGCTGTGTAATATCTCGTTAACATCGATGCATGTGTATGGAATGTTTGGATTATGCAAAAAACGTCACATCAGGGAGAAGAAAAAAAGGTAAATTTATAAGTGCGTGGATAGGCCAGTCGAATGAGAATAAAAATAAAAAGAAAACAATTCGCTGCTACATGGAAGCAGCCTCGAACAGGGCTTTTAGTGCCAATGTCAAATCCAACGCAGCGAACACACCCACGTTATCCCATTGTTCGAGAGAGCGATGAATTATTCGCGCCCGGATTCGTGGCGAGCCATGCGAGCCTGCTGAGTAACTCGAATGGAATTAACGCGGAGAATGGGACGAGCGCTCAAATAAACCCTTATATACCTATGCGCGGAATATTATGTCTGTCCAGCGACTGCAATCGTCACCTCATTTATTTTCCATACCCAACATTATTTCACTCAATCCCAATCAATGCCCGGCCCATTGCACGTGTTACCCAAATTGGCCAAAATACGAGAAAGCCCCTATCGCTAATTCCCTCCTGGAGTTTCCATATCTCCACTTATATCGTTATTTATCGACCAAAACAACGGACCACACATAATTATTCCCACATTATCGCTATATAACAGTCGAGACTAAAAAATTACACATTCGGCATGTGCAAGCGAGCGATGCAGTCACTTGACAATACTTCATATCACCAATTGTTGGAAACTACCGCCGTTGACACTCTGCGGTGAACGCACAATCATTTGGCACCGCCAAATAGGAAACCATTCTAATATTAAAATTTCATTCATTTCCTTGAGGAAGCTATTGCTTTTGAGTTGCGAACGTGACTCAATGATACGTAGAAAAATGTTAACCGCGCCCTGATAAGATCTTTGGATATCGTGGCAAGTCGTCTTTAACCAGATATTTCTCATTCAGATCAAGTTCGTAGAGCCCCGTCGTTTTTTCTGATATACCGTTAGAATCCCTGAGTTTTAATGCACACGATTCACGCTATGATACGGAAGTACATGAGAGAACTCTTTAGTTACAGTGATTAAAAAATCTGTGACGTCAGCGACCAATTCCTTCAGTTTTCGAATGTTCAATCAATATTTTCGAAACTTTGACTGTCAAATAGTCGCTGAAGGGCTTTAAAGTTAGGATTACACAACATTCTATCCACATCGAGGTTCAAAGTAAACTTTTCGTAAATTTGATACTGGAGGAAAAAAAGTTGATGAATAAGAAGATCGAGAATAGAGAAATTCTGGGGTTTATTTCGAACGTGAAATCTGTCACCTGTCACTCTTCGAGATCGTACATCAAAATTTGTGCACGCACTGGAATACAGTACGGGATGGTGCGAGTGTCGGTTTATGAGCGTTTGCAGAAAGAGTCATCACCACCGATGTATTTTTTCAATCGTTTTGTGTATGCATGTAAAGACAGATATAAGCATATTCATATGTACAGAACGTGCTGGTACGTATATATCTTGCCTCAAATTTTATAGTCGGGAATGCAATGTTATAGGAGCGTAAAGAGGATTACGTGCAGCATCCGTGGAGGCAAGCACGCAGCGTGCGTCTCTGCAGCGGTGAAGAAGAAAGTCGAAGCTTGAAAAAGAAAAAATGGAAATGAGAAATAAAAATGAGGAAGAGAACGAAAAGGAGAAGTTTCGTGGGGACCGGAGCTCGACGCAGACCGCGAGAACGCGGCAAAGAGAGAAAAATAAGTGAAAGAGAGAATGAGAAAAGAGATGGATAAGCGAGGGTTGGCATAGGGGCTCGTGTTAGCAAGAGAGGACTCGTGCTCTCGTCGCGAGTTCGCTGAAACCAATAAAGCTTGATTTATCGGTGTGGAAATCGAACTCGGGGTGATTTGTGGTCACGGGGCACTCTAGCTAGCAGGAGGACCGCGGCAAAAGTTGCTTTTAGAAGGCCCTAACAGCGAGGGATATGGAATGAGAGAAAAAGGGAGAAAGATGGATAAATGGTACCGGACAAACAGCGACCCTGCTGCTTCGGTGATGATCATCACCATCATCATCATCATCATCATCATCATCATCATGGCGCGACGATCGCATATGGTGGGGGGCACAAATCGAGTACTCGGGGGTATACTATTGCTTCCACCGCTAGGAGGACCCTATATAAGACGATGCAACGTATCCCGCCGCCCTAACACTTCCATCTTTGCTTCTTCACGCCCAGTTCGTTGGCTTCGATATCCAATAATCAACGAGTTTCCACATTCAGAAATATCACTCTGTGCGGTTTTCCTCCAATTTTCTCACCACTTAATTTTTTTCTCTCTATCGAGACTCTCGAAAATGTTGACCGTGAGTAATTTTTAGTCATGGAAATGGCATCCCGATAAGTTGTGATAAGACCCCAAGCTTTTGCCTCATTTCTACGATTTCTTCTTCTGATTCGTTTCAAGGGAGTGGGTCCCTAAGCTCGCCAGTTTATTTTCATACTTTTTTTTCGACTTTTTATTACGATAAGTTCATTTCGATCTCGTGGAAGAAATCTTAGTCCATTATCCCCATAGTGTTGGATTATCAATCGCCTGGCTCTATTTGCGGAATTATAGTCGAGCCAGGGAGCAAGAAATAAAAAGAAGCTGAACTGGAATAAGTGACGACGCGTTTATTAATCGAAACTGCTTATTGTCGTTCGCATCTCAGGTGTTGTTCATCATCAGTGGCTTTTTCGGGCTCAATTGCGCCTCGCCGATTGCCAACTATTGGTTGACCCCAGTAGCGTCGTTAAATCAATATCACACTCAAGATGCTTCGGGCTCGTACCGATACGGATATACCGGACCTCATCACGCTAAGATGGAAACGAGATCGAACGGAGTCACCCAGGGCGGTAAGTTCGAAAAGTCGTACAACTCTCGTTATTACTTGATTGCTTTTTACATCTCATGCTATCTCTATGCTTGTATAGATGTGATAAATACGGACGTGGTGAAACTTCGACGCCAACTAATTAAAAAGAAATTTTCAACAACTTTTTTCCGCGCGCTCTCAATTACAAAGTTCGTAGTAAAATCGTTGTGTGTAACAAACTGCGATCACGTTATTCGCAGACAGTCATTTTTTTATTCGTTTGCGAACCATTATCCCGACGCTGGCTCGTTCGATACTCAGGAAGTCCGAATCTCGGAGTATTCTCGTCTCATCGAATGCAATACTTGAGAGGCTGCGGGGCAATAAATTAACATTTTTTTTTGTTTACAACAGAAACATAATTTTCCCAGCACCTGAAACCGCGTGCATGAGAATTTTCTTAGATACCTAGAATTTTCGTTTTCCATGAATATCAAACTTGTGCCAAAGTAGCGAGGAATTAATTAGTGAAAACTTTACGATTGATTGAAGGATTACAGACTTTTGTTTTGTGTAGGCTAAGTTTGACAATTTCTTATTGATTTATAAAAAAATCTCGTGTGCGACATGACAAAGTATTTTTCCGTTGCACCCACAGGTTATTCGTACATCGATGCGAATGGGATTCTCCAAACGGTAGCATACTCGGCGGACCCGGAGAAAGGTTTCCGTGTCCAAGCGAGTAATTTGCCGAAACAAGTGGAGAGTTCTCAGGCAATGAGTGAGACGCCGGAAGTGGCTGCTGCGCGGAAAAGACATCTCGAGGAATTCGAAAAAATTGCAATTGAAAATTTGTCGCAATTTTCGCAGGAACCTCCGACGCCCAACAGTTTTTATGATGATTACAGAAAAAAACAGGTTCAACGTGATACCATCGAAACGACAGGAGCTCCGACCGGAAGCGATCTCAAGAATCCTTTTCTCTTGAGCGGTTTGGAAGCCTCGAGAATCGAGATCCCAAAGCCCGATCCGAATCTGTTGAGAATCGAGGCTGACCGGAGAAATGGACAAACCGAACAACGTTATCATCAAAATACGAATTATCAGAATATTGCGAGTCCAACGAGCGTGGTGCCTTTGCCAAGCCTTCATGGAACGATCGTAGCTCCAGCATCTGCCGATTCTTTCGTTTTACCGGTCGTCCCATACAGACTCTTGCACAGTTCGCTTCACCACACTCAAGACTCGCTGGGCCAATACGATTACAGTTACGTGGGTGATACGAGCTCCAAAACGGAATCTCGATCGTTGGACGGCACGACAAGGGGCGCTTACAGTTACGTCGATGCTAACGGTTTGTTACAACAAGTACACTACATCGCTGATCACAATGGATTCCGAGTATTAGCTACGAATTTACCCGAAGCCTGAATTCCGCCTGTCCACAACTTCTACAATTATCAACGAGCGATTTAGTTTTCATTTTCCCAAATTCTTCTTTTCAATCATTTTTTCATTTCTACTGGTCAGGGGCCTCGATTTCCAGCGAATGTTCCTCAATTAACATTACACGATAAATTCGACTCACAGAATCGATCGTCTCGACTTTCCAAAGCAATCGATTCCATGCCCAACGATTGCATTCCTTTCGCTGAAAACAAAGCACAATGACCATAAAAATATAACGGCACCCTGGAAATTGTCAATTTGTTATTAAAAATAGTGTTTCGCGGCGATTACATTTATTATACCAATATATATTAATGGACGATGTTCGATGGTTTGTGGAGCCACGTTTCTGATAGCTTGAAAGAGAACGTTTAATTAATATTCCACAGATAACTGTTCTTGTTACATTTCTATCCAGAAAAATACCGAGACAGTATGTTAACGGTTTTTGTAAAAGTTTGCAAGCTTCCCCAGTGCAAATTTCGCTCGAGTACGTTCCGAATGATCGTTTCGGATTCGTCTTCACGATTTTTGGAGTTTCTTTCGAAATTCTTGGATCCGGCGACATTTATTATCAGATGGAACTCAACGATCGACAATCCAGCTTTTCCTGACATGATTTTTCATCGATCGTTTCGACAGAGAAGAAAAAAACACGTTGGCTCATTGAAGCTTTACGGATCGTGATAATGCCTTAAAAAGTCGTGTATACGCGCCACGATCAGTGTGAACGTACTTGACTCGTATTTGCATGCGTATATTTACATACATGTATGAACCTTTGCTTTTATGTCGTAATCGTGTATGATAATATTAAAAGGTGTCGTCGCGTTCGCCGCATCCTCCTCCGTGCATTGCACGAGCGTCGTCACATTCCCTTCTCGGAATCACACGCGCATACACTCGCTGATATATGTTGGTGTGAGTTGGTACGTGTGTATTATCATATGTACCGGTAATAGCATTGCCCGCATCGAATACCACGTTAATATAATACGACGATGAATAATAAAGACAAAGAGAATTTCAAATTTGATTTAACATTCCAAGAATTCCTCTGCTCCTCCGCACCAACTTATGCATTTTTTCATTTACGAGAAAATGCAATACAAAATTTATCCAATAATTGCGAGACTGGACGGGATTTTGATGAGAGAATATTCATTTTATTTAAGTGGCATTTCATAGGATTTTAAGATCAATTTGGGGATTGGACCATGTCGGACGTATAGAAACATTTTTTCTAGGAATCTTTCTCATTATCCTCTTTTATTAACTTCCGAAGACTCTGTGCATTTGATTCGAAGTCGTGTTCATTCAATATTCGAGATGTGGGCGTGGGGGATTGTTTGTAAAGGAATTCAGCGTTCCCGGGATATTGTGAGGATGAAATGTGCAGTCTTGCGAGAAATTCATTGGTGCATTAGATTTACGAAAATTCTCACGGGTTTTGGTGAGACTGACGTGTATTTACCTTGAAATCGTAAAAATTCAATGCTCAAGTCGTGGGCGCTCGGAAACCAAGAAACTCGAATAGTTTTGACTTGCAGATTTTTCTCTGGTCTTTCGTCATTTTCGCAATGTCTGTTTTTCTCGTTTTATTCCAGATTTCCAGGTTGGCCCATCCGGTTTAATTATATGCACTGTACCATGATGATTTCCTCCAATTCCCCAGCGGGAACCCACACCCCTCTTTCAAGGTCGAATCCACACCTTCGAAAAGCTTAACGGCCTAAAGTATCGATTGTCAGACTGTCACCAATGACACGACTCTGTTCCATTAGCCCAAATGTTCAAATCGCATGTCAAACGCTCGTGCACGGTTTTAGGAAACAAAACAACGAGGCCCTCGAGTCAATGTTCTCTCCGCTCTTCTCAAACGATCCTGATGTATTGCCCAACTACCTTTTACCACAGTCGAAGCTTTCCTGACCATCTGACTCACCGATTAACCTTCTCTCTCTCTCTCCGACTCGTCCAATTATGTTGAATAATGATCATTCACTCGAAAGATAAGGATTCCATCGCAATATTTTCACTACAAAGTCCCATTGATCTTTGCTGCCGTTCCTCAAAGCATTCAGACATTAAAAAACATGATTTTTTACTCAAATCTTTGAAAAATCTTCAATGCAATCAAAATGAGACATGTAGTGAATAAAATTTAATATTAATTATCGATAAAAATGTATCACGCTAAATCCATGACGATCGATCGAATTAATTGATGATTCCATCCATTTTTACTAGCAATTTCGTAATCTGGTCGGTGCGGTTTATTCTCCTGAAAGTTTTATCACTGCCTTGATCGACTAGACTTTTGAATGGCCTCAAGAATCGTACTTGGATGATTCGAATAGAATGATCAATTGTCAAAGAAACAAGTATTCTTCGAATGAACAGAGGAAATAAAAAATTCTCGCCTAATACGTTAAAAAAAAAAAGAGTCCATAAAGACTTCCAACCGATATTTCCACCGCAAAAGGATTAAAATGTCATATGGGAAAATATAACCGAAATAAACTGTACGGTGAATCTCCAGTTCTCAGCCTCAACGTTCCTCATATTTATTAACATTATCTCACTTCTGGCTTGTCTCACTTAAGTCTATATAGTTATTTTTGGTTTTTTTCTTCCATTTACGTTTTTGACCTGTTTTTTCTTCTTTTCACACGACAATATATAACACGAATAGGAGCAGTTTGTGGTGGCATATTTGGATATAGTGAATAGTGCGGTGAGAACGAGGAACCGACGATCGTATCCCGTTCGTTCGTCATTTCGACATGACCACCAACTATGTCCAACGTCAAAATTTCATATCGTTTGTTTTTTCGTCGTTATTTTAGTAGGCGCCGCTTGGATTTCAACGATGAAAAATAATGAGAAAGGAAATTCAATTTGCATTCGAATATACATCCATATTTGTATATAATAATAATAACGATAATAATAATAAATAAAAATAGTTATTATGTTAATAATGTATAACATTGTAATACATACATATATAGCTATACATATATCGGTTTGACATATATTGTTTTACATTAATCCGAGTTCGTTTGTGCGTTTCGTTTTTTTTTTTACGATTTTTCGCCGCACGATTCTCTTTTGTATTTCGTATACTCATTTATTCACAATTTCTTATATCACACGCAATAATATTTGACCTCATTCAAACTTCGGCACTCACTAAAATCTTGCGTCCATTGAGTCTTATCGAATAACGACTAGAATACAACACTTTTGGGCCGTAAATCCATCGGATTTTCCTTACGAATTCAACGCGTGACCGTGTTGTTTGAATTTGTGTGATTTATTTGTTTTTTTTTTTTTTTTTTTTACCAAGAGAAACACCTCGACGTTGTACTGAACGTTTGTTATCACTCGTTAGCTTCCAGTCTTCGTAGTTTTCAGGGCCATCTCGCGTTAATAAAATCTCAGTTAGTCTCGTCGCTTTAGTTGGTTTCGTGCGTTAATTATCGCTTTTTTTTTGCAGCGGGCCCGTTGTGCGGTCAACGCGACGTGAAGCTGACCTCAGAAGTCCTCGGGTCAAAGGCGACGCGGTGTGCGCCTGCCCTGACGTGCTACAGTCATCTGGAGTCACTCTGGGAATGAACGTTGTGCTCGGAACTCGGGTCTAAATCAGAATCCTCGATCGAAACTCCGTGGTGAGGCACACGAATAGAGTAACTCGGGCTTCTCTCCGCTCTGCAATTACGAAAATGGACACAAAGTTCATCAGCTGGAAAAAATGACACTCAATGAAAATCAAGCTGTTGATGGGTTTCTTGGGCAATTTTATTCAATCTTCTCGACTCGTGAGCGTCACAGAAAACCGCAAGTACTTGAGGCAGATCCTTCAAAATCCACCAAAGAAATGAGTACTAAAGTTTCAAGTAAAGTTTCCAACTTGTTCGAAAATCGTTAACTAGAGAATGATACGCTGTGCAAAAAAAATGCTCGTGGCAAAAGTTTCGAGAAGTTTTGTCAAGTGACCGAGATCCCCGAAAAACGTTTCACCGCCCACGATCCTCAATGAGAGTTTCCAGTCCCGAAAAGATTCTCGAGCAGGTTAGACTTGAGAAAACTTGGAAAAATCTAGTCTTAGCAACATTCTTCTCGAGACAATTAGTACTATTGTTTCTCTACGCGATATTTAAAGAAACTACGTTACCTGGCTGCTGCCAATTGACTTCCATCACTCCCACGTCGGAGACCACTGCGTCGTCGAGTGCACAAACAATTGCATATTATTCTCTTGAATGCGAATCTAAAGTCCTTGCTGAATAACGCGTAGATGCATGGATTTATCGCAGAGTTGCAATACCCGAGCCAAAATAAGACGCTGAATACCGTTGGGTGGATGCAATTTGGACAAAAGGCACGAACTAGATACATCGTGAAGAAGGGCAACCAACAGAGAATGAAACCACCGACTATTATCCCCAGCGTCTTAGCAGCTTTTGTTTCCATCCGAAATCTCTTAACCTGTAATACATATTTATCCATTTATATCTGTAACTGTAAATAGTCACGTAGCATAGGCTTTTTTTTCGTCGGGATTCGATTCATTTATGTCTAAAAAATAACTCAATAAAATCGGGAATTCAACTCTTCAATCATGATGAATCGTATGAGCCTGAAGTTTGCATCGACGCAATGCCACGAAATAAGAAAAAAATGGTTTGTCACTTTTTTATTTTACGAATCCATTCGTGAGGTGCATTTTTTTTTTAATTTCGTGACATAGCGTCGATGCAAACTTCAGGTTCATTGAATCGTTGCAATTTAAAATCTAAATTTTAATACAATTTATCGGTAAATTAAATTTGTCTCATCGGATTCGAATTGAAATTTGAAATTTGATGATTTCAGATTTCGCGAAACGAAGAACAACGACGAGAATTAAAAATACAATCGAAAGTCGTGTCCCCTTTATACACGTATGTGCGAGCGGTCTTGCCTGAATTCATAATTGTTACGAAGAGTTTCACGTTTGCACGAAATGTGAAAAGATTTTGGAAACATTCATTTTCATTATTATTTTTATAATTTATTGTTTGTTTGTTTTTTTTCGGTAGAGCAATTTGGTGTATAATGATGGAATGTGGTGAAGTTAAGCAACCTTTTGAACAACCGTTTGGTCTGGTATTGTAGAGTTTACGAATTTCATTGATTTGCAAAATTTGTTTATGTTTGCGAATCGAAAATGAGATTTTGTCTCTCTTGGTCTCTGGCGTTTGTTATTCGTGTATTTGCTCGTCTTTCCGATCTCACGAACACACTTTCCCCCTCCCGTCGTCCGTATCCATCGAGCCGCTTCGCACACGTCACGATGTGCAATTTTAATCAAATACCGTTCGAAATGGAATGAATCCTCGCGCCGTGAATTGTGATCAGTGGCAGCGGTATTTTGTTTGCCCGCACGCTGATCATCGCACCAACCTAAATTAGTATCTCGCTCATTCTAATCGAATCCGAATATTTTCATCTCATTTAATTTTTTCCATCATCTTTTTTTAATCAAATTGAAAAGAACATTCCATTTTTATTCCTGCTTCAGAACGGCTGTGCCATTTTCACAAATACATTCATATTTTGACCCTTTTTTTCGACTCAATTTTATAACGAAAAATATTATTCAGAATTGTATTAATTTACCTGAGCTTTGATGTTTCTTTTGCCCATTTTCATGACACGTGGTTTTTCCTCGTTGCTCTGATTAACTTCTCGCAGAGAGACTTCATCACCGGTCATTTGACTTTCGCAACTGCTCCGTCTACTGGGCCTTTTGTTGCTACCGACCCTATTGATTCCACCAACCTATGAGACAGTTAATTATGAAAAATAATGATGTTTAATAAAAAGAACAAAAAACGATATCGAATTGCGAATTTTTAATTTCATATTGTGTGTTCACTGGGCATAACATGTGTATGAAAAACAACTGGGATTGAAAACGTCAAATCCAATACGTTATTTGCAAATGTCCTCTTGTGGGAAGCTGTTTGACCTCGGTGTGTGTGACGCAAACTGAAAACAGATTGAAAGCATTCAAATTCAAGCTGATTAAACGTTGAATCGTAGCAGTGTAGTAACAATGAACGCGTGTTGGCTGGACCGGTTAATTGAGCATATGCATAGGAAAATATGGGGTTATATCAATCGACAGAGGGAAACGAGAAGAGAAAGCGAGAGAGAGAGAGAGAGAGAGAGAGAGGGAGGGACTATTTGCGTATGGCTATTGGGCGTCCATCGTATACTAATTGACCGGCTTGTTCCGGTGCCCAGTTCTATTCTTCTCTATCCGAAATGTCATCGGGAAACTTCGGTGGAGCTCAAAATATACCGGGCGTCCTAAAAATCGTGCCGACAATTTTAAACACGGAAAGATCCTTAATTTCTGGATAGAAAATTTTTTTCGTTTATTTTTTTGCCCATGCACAATTGATGGAATATTATGCGATGAAGGGTTGTATTTTGCTCGATAAAAGTACTTTGTCTCGAGGATTTAATGGTCAATTTGTAGTTTGGAAATTTTAGCTGGGATTTTTGAGACACCCTTACGAAAACGAGGAGCAAAATATCCCAATAACGACGACGATTCCACTATTACGTCGTTGGGAGGTTTTCGTATCGGAGTTAATAGCGATATTATGATTTTCGAAGGCGGCTTCTCGTTCATGCAAATTGATCGAGGTTGCCATCATCATTATTCGCTATTATTGGAAAGCTCGATTGACTCGGAGCAAAGGTCAATAATAGGACGAAGAATAATGTTATACGGAAGTAAAAAAAATCCGATAATTATTCGATCCCTTGAAAGCTTGTAAGAAAGCGTAGAGGGGACTTCTGCAGGTTGGTTTTTGCGAAGAATGAAACTGACGAAGTACGAGAGGATCTTTCGTAAGGTCAGAAAGGAGAGAATCAATTTCAAATGTTCTCGCTTTCGAGATTCCTCGTCCAGTAAGTTCACATAAAAGCCCGAGGGGCTTAGGATCGTTGTTGAACGGAATTTTCGCTTCGCTAAGGTGGTCAGTAGTCACGTTCGAGAGTGGTACGACCGCAATGCCAGTGACGAGTGACGAGACGAGTCGACGCTTTCGTAACGTTGCTAGAGCTTGTAACTGCGAGAATAATTGCAAACTTGGATGCGGCAGACATACAAGAAAAGAGCGACGTTTGCATTATCGGGAATCGAGCGACTGTAGTTTTCCTGTTGCCCATTCACCCTTAGTCTTTTCCTTCCTTTTCAACTAATTTTTCTACTTTGGTTTTTTTTTCTTTCTATTTTCGCTCTCATTCGGCTTCATTTTTTCTTCCTTATTCCCAGCTCTTTTCCATCGAGTTTCCTCCCGTCTTTTTTCTTTCTTATTCTTCCATTTTTCTCTCCCTTTTACCGTCCATTTTTTATCCCTTACTTCCTATTCATCCCTACCCAATTTCTCAACATGTTTTTTTTGCTCCACTGTACCTATTCACGTGATCCCAAGAAAGAAAAATCTTCTCAGAGCTTTCAGTTTATTTCACCTGATAAAATGTGCAAAACGTTGGAGTACTGCCTTCGCCTTCGGTCTCTCACTTTTCACCTCGTATATATCTGAGTCTGTATCATTTTGAACTTGCTTATTTTCCCTTTTACTTTGCTCTTTCCTCTCCAGAAGTCAAGAGCTTTTCTCAAAGAAGCTTCTCCAGCCAAAATCTGTCACCAGAAATACTAAACATCATATCCTCTTTATTAAACAAATCCTATCCACATGTCCAACTCTAAAAAATGCAACGAATGCAGGAGATGAAAAGAAAAAACTTCATTGACCAATGAAAATCGTGATTCCTCATTGCACTGAGAAAACGATTTATTTATATGTACTAGGATTTGTTAACTGCTAACGAATGTAAAGTTGGATACGACCAAATAAATGTTTATGAAGAGTTAATGAATCATTTATTTGAGCCTCGCTCGATTGTCCGAAATAAACATTTTTTAATAGTTAATAAATGAATCATTTGATAAAACGTAACCTTTCTTGACAGCAAATGAATTTCATGACCATAAACATCTACCAAGTTAAGGGGAATAAAAGCGATCGAACAAATCATTATCTGCAAGGAAATGCAATGCCTACGAAATGTCATCGTGATAGCAAAGATATTTTTTGACTATTAACAAATTTTGTAACAGTTAATGAATATTTGAGTAAAAGTACCAACTAAATATAGTTTTTTATTATAAATAAACTGTTTACTCATTGAAGATTCTTCGCGTGAAATATTCGATTTCGTCGGAGAAATATTTTTACATCGTATTAGCTTCGCTCTCGAAATATTCGTTACCAATTTCTAGAGGATCAAAGTAAATATTTCGTCGTTATCAAGCCTAAGTGCAGATAACGAAACGGAAAACCGACCTTCGATAAGTTTAATTCTCCCGGCACCAGCCAATATAGTCACTTCCGTACAGCATATCACTGATTTCTTTCGGCTGGTTAAGGCACCAAAGCTTTCCTACAAAAAGGAACTTGTATCGAGGGTAAACTCTTTTCTCTCCCTATCGATATTCCGCGAACTGTTTATCGTAAAGAAACGTCACTCGCTTTTGTGGCCAGCAGGAGACCTTTCGAGGCATTTGTGCACATTGTCGCTTAAGACAAATTATTTGCAGCGCAAGTTCCGGTCCACAAATAAGTCTGCGAACAGTTTTATTGAAAACAATCCTGCACATTCTGTATATTTTCTATGTCGATGACATTTTTTCAGCCTCGATATTTTGTCGGGCTCGAGCTTCAGGAGGCTTTTCCAACGAATTATTTATACTCCTATTTCCTGTCAAGACGTTTCAGGCAGGTTGACCCCACAATTAGAAAAATGTCGGATTCTTTACAATTATACGATATCCGATCGTATGGACACGCTCGCGCAACTCCACAGTTTCCTATAAACGACTTGTATCAATAAACACGTGGGTCACTTGAGCCACAACTTATGGAAATCCGAGTCATGAATATGCGGTTTCCGCGATCGCATATCTTTCCAACTGAGTTTTTAAATGCCCAAAAAATGATAAGCATCAAGCCATAACAAATGAGCTTTATTTCTGATTTTATGAATAACTGTGTCTCTCGGCAAACCACAGCGCTATTTGAACATTAAAAAAGTTTCAATTTCTCTAAAATTGTTGAAAAATTGTTAGTGTTCGCAATTTTTTTCTTTAATAATCAACAAAATCAGGTTTTTGAAGAAGAATCAGGGAGTTGTTGAGATAATAAAATAACGAATGCGAGTGAAAATGCATAAAATCTGATAATGACAAAACCAAGTTCAAAAAAACTGATTAGAATAAAAATCTGGTGCGGAATGATTGCGCAACGAAGTATGCCAAGTGTCTGGTATTTACGGAAAATATAACGGAGATAAACAGGTGAATAAAATATCTCCGGTTATTATTGGTAATCGAAGGAATCTCAGCGAGCGTCTCGAGAACGGTATGTATGAGGAAGAGTATTAAGTACGCTGAGAATGTATGAAAAGCGGACCGAGAAGGGAATTCGAATAATGCAAACGCGTTCGAGTCCTTCTCAACGTGCAGATTGTTGGAAATTTCTCAATTAGTTTATATCTGTATACATGATGTCTTGTCGGGTATACAGGGTGACTCAAAAGTTGGGCTCAATTTTCAGGTTACGATTTTTCCTTTGTTTTTTCATCTCTGAAAAATGTTGGCGCAGAAAATGCGCAAGAAAAAATATGTCCACAGGTGACGATCCTCATCGTCTGTATAAGCTCCGAATGCCTCAGAGTTTTCTTTTCGAAATCGTGAGTTTTGAGAGCACCCTGTATGTAGACAGAGGCACCAAAAAACTTGTTGAAATCGAAGAATCGGGATGTTCACCTTGCACCGCCTGTCACTGCCATATGAAAAAGGCTTCGGAAAAAAAAAAATATAATCCGCACGGAGCTCAAGACCGCAGTGTACAGAATAATGGGAATTTTTGAGGAATCTGACTGGCTGCATATATACACATTTTTCGTGTTGTTATATTCATTGAAATTTATGAATTTTTTCATATTTCCTTGAGTTGGGATTGAGGGATGAAATAAATTACCTTCAAATGAGTATTTCTTGAGCTTGGACACAACTGACTCTGCGTCTGTCCATTGCTGTAGTGAACCGAAACCTGGGAGCATCTGGACGGTGTGCGTTCAAGAGTATTGCACTTTGTGTTGAGGGTCTCGGTGCTTGGATACGACACCGATATTTTGATTTTTTCACGCCTCATCGAACTCCTTCCGGATTCAGGACTCCTGGGACTTCCGTTGTTGCTGTTACCGTTGTAAACACTTCCACGTCCTCTGTGTATCCTGAGCGTTAAACGTTGCTCGTCGAATCTATAGACGGCCAATAAAATTCCCATGACTTAATAAAATTATATCACACGGAGAGAAATGGGGATGTTGTAACAGCAAAAGATCCTTTGCTAATCTTCTTTTAGTTACAACAGCAAAGCCTTAAGCACCCGTAGCATAATTT
>JAPYYS010000736.1:0-71016 GCA_030522525.1 Campopleginae sp. 14b | reverse complement strand
AAATAAACGAAGTACTCGCCCGCTTGTTGTCCCTGCTTTTTTCTAATTTTTTTTTTTTTTTTTTTTTTTTTTTTTTCCCCCCCCCCCCCCCCCCCCCCCCCTCCGATCCATTAAATTCCACTCACAAACTTCTTATCGCGCCTCCACGAAAAAAAAACAACATCCTTTTACAATATTTTCGACCTTTCTCCATTTTTTTTCTCTTTTCCCCCTTTTTTTCGGTTGACAGAATTTTTCTCTTCTACTGGACGCAGCAGGAATTCTTCTGCCCGTTCTTGAGCTTCAGTCGAGACTTTGGACGATATTTTTCCAGGTAGGCCAATTGCTTGGCGTTTATCGCTCCCCTCCTCTTCCTGGTTTCGTGAAAAATTGCGAAAATGTTAATTTTTTACGTTTTTTTGTTGGATTTCGCAATTTCTTTCCGATTTTTTGAACGAAAAATTGAATTTTTTACGACCAGACACACCATTTTTTTTTTTTTACGTCGAAAAACACGAATACCCGATGTCATTGTTAGGGAAAAGATTTTTTGGTACTTACTCTCTTATGAGAGCTACCGCGTCCTCGTACTTGAGACCGAGCTCGATGAGAGCGAGAGCAACAAGTACGGGCGCTCTTCCAAGCCCCGCGACGCAATGTACCGCCACGCATGCTTCGGGTGTCTCGCGGAATCGATTTTTCAATAGCTCGAACCACTCGTCAACCACCTGTAATTATATTAGCCCAAGAAGGGAGAGTCAGTTTCATAAATTCGAAGGAAACTCGAATTTATTTCCGTAAACAACAAAAATTTAGGCAATTTTCATTTTTTCGATGTTCTTGACGAGAGACAATTCAAAAAATTCGAATAAAATCTTAACTTTTCGAATACACGACAAATATCAAGGCAATTTTCATTTTTCCAACGTACCTCATTGGGTGGAAAAGTTCCATCGTCAAAGACCAAATCTAGGACATTGATTCCCTCTTCCTTGAGTTCCTCAACTTTGTACGTTGGTTCACAGACTCTCACGACCTCCTTCACATTGTGCTTTTTCAGTTCCTGTATAAATCCATCGAAAAAATACATTTTTCCATTAATTATTTGTTCAATTTCCAAAACCATTACCAATTTTCCAAAAGATTTTCTATTTGGATGATCAAAATAAATCGTTTCATTGTCCCGACCGAATATTTATTAAAAAACGAAAAATGATGAAAATGATCAATTATTGTCCTGGCCAAATATTTATTTAAAAAGAAAAAGAAAAAATAATTAAAAACAAGAAAAATTAATTGAAAAAAAGAATTGCGGTGCATGGATCGACATTCTCAGGGAAAAGAGAGCGAGAAAGAGACAAGAACTTACTTGAATGAAGGTATGGATGGTCTGATCATTGGGCCGATCGGTGATGAGGAACTTCATGTTTTTGTAATCAATCTCGGCAGGTGCCGGTCTAATATCTTTGACCCTCATGTTGCTCATTTCCTTTTAACCGACCAATTGGATGAGTAAAAAAAAAGTTGGATATTGTAGGAGTGAAAAATGTATCCTTATTCCTTGTTATTTTGCTTTTTGTTTGTTTTCGAAGGGGGGATAATGTTCGAAGTGGCCAATCGAGGGATTGGATGGGAGAACAAAATTCGTGGAGGCTTTTTCGCCAAAAATATTTAGCCCATCGAGATGTCAGTCTTTGTTGTTATTTTCTACGTAATCGTAAATCCTCCTTGATCGATTCAATGTTTTCCCCGATTATTCGACTGGCTCTCAATTGGTATTAATAAAAATTAATATTATTATTATTATTTCTCATAGAGAGGACAGGACGAGGGCTTTTTCAGCTTTTCTCCTTTTTCCCCCGCTGATTGACGACTCGAGCTAAGTTGACGCTCAAAATTCGAGATTTTCGCGTTACATCAGACTCTTTCTTGACATGCACGCTTCGTTTCCTCGTCCAAATTCTTCTCCAACTTTTTTGGAAGATAATCTGTAATATTAACGGAGGCGATTATTTCTTTTTTTTTTCTATTTTTCGATCCGTTTATTCTAATTCATGGAGAGGATGAATTATCCGCTCGAGTACACACTGGGTCAAATTGACCCCAAAATTTTTTTGACGCCCATCGCTTCCGCCGGAAAATACGCATCGAAAGTGTCTCCGGTGAAAACACGGAGAAATGCGTATTTACCGAAATACAACGGTTTTAACGCCTCGGGTCAAATTGACCCCAAAATTTTTTTTTGCACCAATCGCTTCCGCCGGAAAATACGCATCGAAAGTGTCTCCGGTGAAAACACGGAAAAATGCATATTTACCGAGATACAACGATTGAGTCAAATTGGCCCAGAATTTACTCGAAAAAATGATTGGTTTGATGTGGCACTTACCTATCGGATATTCTCTCGACTTTTCGTAAATGATTAATTTAAAAAAATTGCTTCTAATATAATTCTTCTATGTATTGTTGTTTCTGTTATTGTTGTTGCCTCGTTTGTGTGATGACTAGTTGAATGCTGCTTTCCGGCTTTCTCTCCGATGGTCCAGATACTCGATGTATTTATCTCCCTTTTGGTTCTCCCCTCGCTGCCTCTCCTCTGCGCCGTTTACGCAATTTATTGATTCGGGTTTGATAAACGCATTTAATTAATTCATGAAAATTCTAATCGTCCAAAATCTCTTTGCTCCACGATGGCTCGTTTCTAATGACAGTTGTTCTCGCCTTTTTTTTACTCTTTATCAATTGAACGTATGGCTTTGCACGAGCTTGGCCTCTCTATTTGTGTTGAGCCTGGCAGTACTCTGCGCTGTCCAGCTGAAACTCCATGTATGTGAGGATGCACTCACCAGGAAACTAAAAAAAAGAAACAAAAAAAAATCGATTAGGAAAACCATCAATTTTAATAGCCAACATTTTTTTTCTCTTTTTCTTTTCTTTAGAATGGGCGGAGGGAAAAAAATTGTCGAAATTTTTCAATTTCGTTAAAATTTCAATTGAAAAATGAGAATTTTCGAAAAATCTGACTTTTTTCTCTAGATCGCGCGGGGAGAAGAGGATTTTTCAAGAAATATTCAATTTCGCTCAAATTTCGATGAAAACATGAAAATTTACGAAAAATCTGTCGTTTTTTTTTACTTTTTTGGAAAATTGTGAGGATTTCGTGATTTGGCATGAACGAGCCCATGGAGGCAACGCAACGAGTGACATACGAGTACGAAAGCAAGTATATCGAGTAGAAGCACCGAGAGGGAAATAAACTGCGTCGTATCTCGTTGCTTTTGTCCTCGCTCTCTCGCTCCGATGCCAACTTTTTCTTCTTTGCAAGCGACCGCCACCGCCACCGCTGCCGACGTCGTCGGGCACAGTTGGCGTTGGACGAGAGAAAATAATATTGGTGGCCAGGGTTAAGGATGGTTAGCGCGAGAGTACAGTCTCGTTCAAGATTTTTATCTCGAATCATCGATAAAAATGAGCAAAACTAAAAAAACTAGAAAATTCGTGACGTCATGGGAATTTTTAAAAATTAAAAAAAAAAAAAAATCGAACTAAATTTCCGGTGGAAGTTTTGAGCTCGAGAAAGTTGGCAAAACGGAGATGAAATATTAATAAATTTGTCGAATCGTCTGTCGAGCATCCCCGAGCCAAAATCCAAAAAAATAAAAATAAAAAAATAATTTTGAAAAATGGAAAATAAATTTCGGAAGGTTTCGGGCTCGAAAAAAAATCCTCCGGGCCCCACAGAAGCGCAGGAAGCCGAGAATAATAATTAGACGAGTCGGGACTCGAGAAAGTCGAGAGAAAAAAAAAAGCGATACGGAAGCTCGAGCGCGATCGAAATGGCCAATAATAATAGAGTCCCGTGGCGATTGGCTCGCGGTTGTTAAACGTCCACGCTCCGATAAAAACAACAATAATAAATAATAATAAAAAACCATAAAATTAAAAATAAAAAAGGTCTCGAGGATTACGTAGTACGAGAGAAAATCTCCACGTGTTTAGCAGTCCCAAGGTGCTCGGTGGGCACATATATAGGTATACAAGAAATAATGTCACGTGTTCGCCACGCGTATGAACGTTCGTTTGCCAAAAAATCTTTTTCCTTCTCTATCGCCATTCGAATTCCTTTCCTTTTCGAAATATTTATAGTTTCAAGTTTTTTTTTCATTACCCAATTTACGAATCGTCTGGTTCGGGAGATTTTAATATCCGAGCAATTTCCACACTGGGTCAAATTGACCCGGGGTCTAAAAAAACCGAAAAAATCGATCGGAGACCTAGCGAGAAGCGGCGAAGCGAACAGTCGAGTTCGATCCACTCCCCGCGACGTTTCTTCCCAAGAAAATCGTAAAAAAGGCCAAAGAGATTATTAGTTATGGGCGCAAAGTGACTTTGACCTTGACCCTGAGACACGAATATGAAAGAAATTTCTGCAAGGCACCGAGCAACGACGACATCGTCGTGTTCTCTTCTCGGCTCAATAATAAAATGTATTTATCCGAATGCGGAATACACGCGAGCCACAAAGCCTGGAGACACTAAATTTTATTGTCTCGCGTGTGCATCCAACGTCGAATTATTCGTTGAGGGGATTTACATGGGAATTAGAGTCAGTGGAGCTTGCAGTAATTGTCTTTACAGAAGGAAACATAATTAACGAGCGTCTCGTAACTGAGACGTTAATTGAATAAAGGTCGCCCGGGTTAACAAGCCAGTTATTGTTTGGGCTCGGGAAAACGCCAACCGATCGTTAAGGAGCTCTAATCCTCTACTCAACATAACGGGAATTTTATTAAATTTGGTGCTCATGTTCTTTGGCATTGAGCATACAAACAGACATTTTTTTTCCACTTTTTTTATACCACACGGTTATCGAATTATGACTCGAGGAGTATGGGCCAGAAAAATCTTAAAAAATTTGCATCGTCCTGAATATTATTAAATGTATTTTTAATATTATTATTATAATATATATATATATATATATCGATAACTCGAAAACTGTGTGGGAGAAAAATCTCGAAAAATTTGTATATTTATATTTAATGCTGAAGAGTAAGCTCACCAAATTTGATCAAATTCTAATAATTTTTCAATTATTCTACGTTTTTGACACGAAAGTACGATAAAAATTGAATTAAATTTGGTGACAATATTTTTTAGCATCGAATACGAAGACACAAATATTGTTTTTATTTTTTGGCCACTACGAATTTTTCTACGACCCTAACATGGCACGATTGTTTTGTGTGGGAAGATTGTATAGTCGTGATGGAACCTCCTTAAGGTCGATCTCTCGGGAGATTGAGGGAGAGGATAGAAAAAAGTAGCGTACCGCGAACGTGGATATTGGTTTGGGAATGCGATCCTCGCGGGCGAGGCCGAGTTATCCGGAGAGTGATGTTAGCGGTGGCGGAATCATTTTTCAATGTCATCCGGATGTCAAGAGATTCGTGAGCAGGAGCGAGTGGGGGAGGGATGGATTTAAAGAGCGTCAACGTCTCGTCGGCGCTGACGAGAGCGCGTCGAGGCGATCGGCGACGAGTTGGAATAAAAAGTGGAAAATACGCGGGCTGATGAAACGGGGAACGCGGAGAAAGAAACTTCGAGTAATGTTCACACTCACATCGCTCCTTTATATTTTCTTCGTCGGTTTATTTATAAACACCAACTTCGCGCGAATCGCACCGAATCCCGAGAGTTTGCCGTTTGAATGGCGCCGATGCTCGTCCACACACGTGCCCGCGCGTCAAACACCCACGATAAATAACGGTTTTCGAGGCCGACCGAGGCGCCCTCTGGCGGTCGCTCTCCGCAACTTCTTTCGTACACAATCGACGCCCGAACTGCGTTTGTTTTTATTTTTTGTTTATCGAGCCTCGCGCACTGAGAGAAACGGCTTTCCAAGAGCGCGATCCTCGCTCTTCGCCGCTCATTACAAATCTGGGCCAGCAATTCGTGACCAACCGAAATAGCAAACTCGATGTCCTCACCCCCTCCCCCGCCCTTGCCGCTCTTCCTTTGCTCTTATCGCGTCGCTTCCTCCTCCCACTCTTCTTCCTCGTACCCCTTCTCCTCTCTCGCTCGAGCCGCCTCGCCGCTTACCGGCGAACGAATCCCCAAGCCCGCTCCCTCTACAGGACACTTTACCAACCTCCACGCAAATGCCGAACCTCACATTTTTCTATTTTCATTCAAGGCTCATTCACTGACGCGCTACTAAACTTTCAGCAACTTGCATCGAAATTTTATTCTACCGACGCGTATTCCAACGAATCGAACTCATTCCTTCCCTCTTCCAGTGTTTTCGGGTCTATTAGACCCTCGAGACGCCGAAGGGGACGTAAGCATTTTGCTGGAGAGATCGAGAATCGTCTTTTTCGTCAATTTCCTTTGTTTTTTGTTTTCGAATCGCGTTTTCCCTGTCGAAACACGGAAGGAACTGAAGCTTCTTGGCCACTTGGTGTATTCGGGTCAAATTGACCCAAGTGTAATCGAACCGATTTTTCGACCGTTCATGCATTTTTCTATTGAATAGAAAAATCTTTATAAACCGGGTCTGGGAGACCCAGTGTAATATTGCGTTTCCGATGGAACTGAAGCTTTTTGAGCATTTTTGTATTCGGGTCAAATTGACCCAAGTGTAATTGAATCAATTTTTCGACCGTTCATGCATTTTTCTATTGAATAGAAAAAATTTCATGAAAATTTCGAAAACGCCACGGAAATATTTTTTCTAACGTTCTCAAAAGCCAGGAGAAGCTTCTAAACAGATTTATCGATTTTTTCAACTAATTGATCAGATTGGGAAGAAAAAAAACAGAGAAGAGAGGCGCGTCCGCGTGCTCGCGGATTTTTGCTCGCCGAAAAATTCGTCGCTCGGAGAATTTTGTTTACTAATGAAATAATTATATCGCGCAAAGATTAATAATCCCCGGTCGTCTCAAAGTCAACGAGATATATTGATGAAAAAATAAACGAAACGATAATGATCTGGCGTTGGTAGATTACGCGGGCAGGGGCAGGAAACATCGAAGATAAAGGAGGAGGCGAATGCAAATTTAAGAGTCGCGCGCGCAACAGCCTGTGCCAAACTGCACTCGCCCGTCCGGCTATTGTTTCGACAATTATTATTATTTCCGACTGGCGTCACAGCCTCCGAGTGTGACGTCATCGATGCCCAACTACGTCATGGCATTCGCTCGAGTTGACGCTTTGTAAACATCTCCATATAGCCCCTTTATACGCTCTCCATTGCAATTTACATTTTCCAAGAATTTTCGTTATGTTTGCCAATCTCTAATTGAGTCTCACTCCAGCCCATGACGTTGCGAACGCGTCTCGTCATTTCCTAACGCGAAAAAAATACTTTTTCGCACTTTTCAATGTCGCGTCTTCGTCGATAGATTCTTCGATCGAAAATGGAAAAATTATCGATTTAAAACATATTTTTCGGTCGATTTTGACCTTGCGAGACTCGGGGACATGAAAACTTATCAAAAAATGAATAAATATGCATTTTCGATTGGCAGACTCAGTCGAAACGTTGGGGACTTGAGTTTGAAGAACTTTCTTTCGGTTTCTTTGCTTCTGACCGTCGATGCAGTTTTCCCTAAGCTTCGATGGTCCCCAGAGGCCAAATTCCTTTCCCAATCGCAAGGCACAGGCCCATTTTCTTTCGATGCAGTTGGCCTACTCAGAAAAGCTTAAGAACAGCTGCTGTACCTGCGAGGGTTTGGGCCTGAGGCTCGAAAACTCACGTAGGCCATTTTCTCTATGCCCCCCAAAATTTTCCTTTCTATAATTTCTAGCTTTCTCCTCATCCCGTGACGAGCTGCCTGACCGTTCGTTTTCTTTACAAGAAACATTCCGAATCGTCTCAAAATTCGAGGCTCACGGTCGAAACTTTCGTTTGCAAAAAAAACATGCAAAACGTTCGTTCGGCGATGGAGATTCATTTCCGCCGAAGAGAGAGATGGGGAGGGGGGGGGGACAGAAAAGGGGGCGAGGAGAAGAAGAGAAAAGGAAGAGAGAGAGAGAGAGAGAGGGAGAGAGAGAGAGAGAGAGAGAGAGAGAGAGAGAGAGAGAGAGAGAGAGAGAGCGCGCGACAAAAACGTTAAAAAGAGGCTCCCTAGCCAACGGACGAGCGCGATCGTTGAGCAAGGTCAGTGGCATCGGTTATCGACCTTTCTCCGCTGTTTCCGCCCCCACTCGACAATATATAATAACCTCCCGGACACCTGCTGTCCGGGAGGGTCAGCGTCGAGCTGTCAAATATTTTCATCTCCTTTGATAAATTTTTTTCTTCTACTTTTTGAGGAAAATTGAGTGCAGAAGATGATCGAAAAAAAGGGAGTATCGATTGACGTCGAATTCGTGTCTCGTCTTCGTTCCTGGCGTTGTCTCGCGGAGGCTCAATTTGCCAAAGCTCTGCGGCGCAGATTTCATTCTTGCTCGATGGTCAGGAACGAGGGAGAAAGAAGAAATGGCGAGAAGGGGGAGGGACTATTGAAAGTCGTCGGACAACCGGTTCGGGAGAGTTTCGTGTCGTCCGAGGAGAATGCTCGACCGGATGGAACCTCTTTGTTTGGGTATAGCGAACTGCTCATGAGTATAGAGCAGTTTCGTGTCTAGACGAGACCGAAATACAAAAAATAAAAAGAGCCCCGCCACCTGGCCATTTTTTCGCGACCCTTTCTCTGCCGATTCGAACGCCACACTCTTCTCCATCTCCAGCCAATAATAACTATACCCTGACCTTTGAGACTGTCGACAAAATTGGGCTATGAAGATGCTCAAGTTCGCAACGTTGCGGGATGCAACGAATTTTTTTATTTTTTTTCATTAATGATTTTTTTAGTTTTAATCAATCGCTAATTTTTCGAGCCGAATTTTTTTTCGGGGGCCAAAAACCGATCGATTTATCGTCACAATTTAATTGCAAAATAAATAACGAGCTTTGGCCAAAAAAAATACGAATTTTGGATCGACCGGATGGAATGATTAAAAAATAAAAAATTACTCGATTGACCTTTATTTTTTTTTTGTTTTTTTTCTATACAAAATTGTGGGAACATTTTTTGTCGGCCGATGACGCAATTTTTTTGAGATCGATGAAACTGGAGACGGTGGGGAACATTTTTATTCGGACGACGTTCGACCTTGCATCGTCGGAATGCAACGAAATTATTTTTTTTTCTAGATAATTAACGATAATACGATTTTTTTGTCGGTCGAAATGAAAAATCGGTATGAGAATTGTCGGGATTTTCGTAATTGAAGAAATAATTGATAGAAATAGGATTTTTCGATGGAGCCGAACGTTGCGAAGTTCAGTGTCATTTGTTTTTCATCTCAAGTGTCTTCGTGGGTGATCCCGTGTATTTGGGTCAAATTGACCCCAGTGTAATTGAGTCGATTTTCCGATCGTTTATGCATTTTTCTATTGAATAGAAAAATTTGTATAACGTGGGTCTGGGAGACCCAGCGTAATTTCAAAGGATCTTCGACCCTCCGTGTATTCGACCTGGGTCCAAATAATCCCATACGGTCAATTTTGCCGAAAATCCGCTCGGCAGGCACGATTAGAAAGTTTCATGCCCCCCCCCCCGAAGCCGCCACACAGAGACGTCGCAAAAACGTCTCCCGTGTTGCTCGTTCGCGTCAATTGTGCGCGTGTACAGGCCGCGAGAGCATCGACGAAAATGATTATGTGCTACGAATCCTCTCGTGGCACCTGTGGACACGCGCATGTTAAACGTTACACAATCAAGTGCAATCTATCCACCGAGGAGCAGTCTGGCGCGTAAAAAACTCAAGCGCGTAGTTGAAACTTGAAACCATTATTATTATTTTCCGATGATTCTCTTTTTTTTCTCGACATTGTTTCCAATGTCAATGTCTGCACGCGCCAAGATAAAAATGCACCGCATTCATTTTTCCTTTTATCGTTTGTTTCTCAAACACGAGACGGACGCACAAAAGAGTCAAACAATCGAGACAAGTGGAATCGATCGATCCGCCAGTCAAACGTTCCAGCGCTCGAACGATATTTCGTAAAAACAACAACATCGATCGCAGATTAAAAAAAAAAAAAAAAAAAAAAACGAAATAACAAAAAACCTCTTCATCGCGTGTGCATTTTCCAACAAAAAACAAGTCATTTATCGATCCCACAACACGATTATTGCATGTTTATGTTTTTCCATGTCCGCCATTTTGAATAACCGACTAACCTCAATCACGAACGACATCGAGGCATCGACAATTTTATCAGACGATTTTCCGCATTTTTCTTTCATTTCTGATCTCATTTTTTTTTGTCAACGGAAATGTCCAACGTGATCACGACCCCGGAGGGACAGGGGGGAGGGGAGAGCAATATCAACGTCACTAAATTTTACCAACGTCCGTGTCTGATACATCGATGTGGATTTCAATTCCCGATCACACACGCGCCTGAACAACGTTCGCCACTTTTTTATTCGTTAGAAATTTCGATCGAACGATTTTTTGACACGAATCGGTCGCGGATGTAGAATAAATCGTATTTATCGCCTCGAGTAGATGAAAAAAGAAATGTCACCGTCGTTATTGTTGTTTTTAGAGTTTTTCATACTTTTTGGGAAAAATGAAATGAATGGGAGGTTTTTTATTGTAGAATTTTGGTGGCTTGCGTCGTCGAGGCGTCCATGCTTCGCGCGCGCGTTGGGATCGTCGTCCGCTGAACCTCGTCGCGCATCATCGTCATATATACTTGTCCAAGGCCCATGTATAGTTATATCGAGGAGGAAAGACAAAGGATTGGCTTGAGGAGCCTCGAGCTCGATTTTTCGAAAAATTTCTCCTTGATAAAGAGACTACCTTAAGGTTTGACGAGCTCGGACTCGTCAGCAGACAGAAATATTGTTCTCGAACGGCCACACATTGGCTCGACATCAAGATTTCGCGAGTAAAGAGTTCGGAGGGTTGTCGAGAAGTCGAATATTCTTCGGATTAAGGGGCTATTTTTACGGGAATGTAAAAGACTCACCTGAATCGCCATACACATTGAATACTGCAGATTCGTTTGGGCGTTCGTCGTTGAAAAGAACGAGCAACTCCTCTCGTCGTCTGTCTTTTTTTTTCCACTCGCGCTAAGATTTATATTTCTCAATTGATCGCGTGGGTGTGATCCTCGGGATCAAGTTGAAAACACGAGAAGACACTTTCAGATGTGTTACTGTGCACTCGCCACGCTACGTATCCGCGCCTGTGTGGTTCTATGTCGAGAATATATATTTTTCTATTTTCTCCTTGTGTTTGGCGTGTGTGTGTGAGTTTTTGAGTCCGAGGGGAAAAGCGGAACAGGGCGCGAGATAAATTTTACACCTCTGTACACCACCAGAGCCCGTCGACAACTGACTCCTCACGAGCTACGGTGCTGCCAGCACAAATTTTAGTTCCGTCCGTCCGAGTTTATAAAAAATTCGTTAGACCGGATTCTCCGCACGTCGCGAAAAGCGAGAACCCGTTTCTCTCGATTACGTCCAACATTTGAAGAAAACCTCAACATTTTCCAATATAATTTGCGTCACTTTCACAAAATCCAAGAGATCGCCTTAAAATTTCGATCTCAAAACGAATATTCGACGCGTTTACGATTATTATCGACCGAGTTCGCTAGATTCCTATGCGGAGATTCCTGCTTTATCGATGAGCCTCGGCCTCGCGCGTCTCGTCCGCCCTACCGACCGAGCTGACCTGAAACTGCTAGTGAAATGGCGACTTTTCGGGCGCCAATAAAATCGTCCAATTCATTGGGATCGAGAATAATTAAAAATTAATCTTGCCTCCCGTCAAATTATCGCGCAGCCCGAAAATTCGATACTGAGAAATTTTTTAATCGCTTTGTAAAATTACCGACAGATGGCACAACGCTTCCGCGTCAAAAATTCGATCTTTCTACGCCATTTCTCAGAATACGTTATCTTTTCATGTTATAAATGCTCTACGCATGGTCGTACTCCTGTCAAAACGCTTTGCCACTGATCGCAGTCGTTGCCGAGTGTGCGACTTGGGAATGTGTTATCGAGGGGTTGGGAGCATATACTTTTCTACAAAAACACACGTCAATTGTCGTGTAACGTAATAACTGGGCAGTGCACTTGGCAACACTCGTGCAATATCGATTTTTCATTCGGTCCAGAAGCAAAAATGACGCAGTCTTGCACACGAAGAGTGGAAAGCTGCACTTCGCCCTTTTCCCTTCGTTAAATATTCAACGACTTTCGAACTCTTGCCATTTAGATTGTTTCCAGTGAAAAGTTACGTGCCTCGATCAGTGTTTTTTTTTTCTCGTCTTTTCGTTGCGACATGCAAGAAATAGTGAAAAAATTGCCACCAAAAAATGATCTGGCTCGATTTTGCTAAATTCATCTAGAAAAAAAGGTAAGTCGAGACCTTACAAGTTTTTCTTTCACGAACAACACCAAAATGTTGCCTTTCGCGTTTCCATAGAAACACAAACTGCCAATGTCATCATGACTTTTCTTTTCTATTGTTTAATTCTCGGTTTTTTTATTGTTCCCACTTCCTGTTTTTTCCATTCTGACCAGCTCTCGCTATGCGTTTCCTTCCTTCCTCGTTTCCCTCTTACCATAAATAAATCGTAAAAAAAACATCGTGATTAGAAAACTTCTTGAAATATTGATAAAAATGTTTGGCATCGCCTAAATCATGGATTTTGTTCTCTTATCAGTTCCAACAATTACAGCCCCATCAGAGATTGGTAATCATCGTGATTGACTCCTTTGTCCCCTGTCAAATTACGGAAATTACACGATCGAGTGAAAATAAATATGTTAAAAATTCGAATGGCATTTTCAGCGAATTTTATTCGCAATAATTGACTATATTTCACGATCTAATGAAAATAAATATATTCACGAAATTCGAGTCTTATTTTTAGCAAATTTTATTCACAATAATTGGCCAATTATTTTTTTATTTATTTATTTATCACGATCTAACAAAAAAAAAATATATTTACGAAAATCGAGTCTGATTTTTAACGAACTCAATTTGCAATTATTGAGAAAATTGTTGGATTACGATAAATCTTGAAAAAAAAATTTTTTTTTCCATTCTTCTCATCGATTGATTTTCCAATGCTATTTAATTTTTTCCGCTAGATTCAACAAGGCTTTGTCGTCTTATCAGACTGTTTGTCGGCTATCAAGGATAAAGTGCAGAATTTCCATTGACGCACAAAAGGATTAAGAAAAGGAAGAAAAATGTGCGAATACTGGAGAATTTTCAAGCTCTTGATGAAGAAAAATGTGATTGTGAGGAAAAAACATTGGAAAATGTCGCTGTTTGTGGAGATAATCATTCCGTTTCTGCTCTTCCTCCTCGGACAAATTGTGAGATCGATGTCCGGCTCGGAACCCGTTAAAATCAACCACACCACTTACCACGAACCAGAATTCCCCGATCACTACGATCTCAACCTCAATCCAGAGTTGTTTCAGATTCGCTACACCCCCTGGAACGCCGTGACTACCAGAATCATGAACAAGACCGCTAAATGCATGGGCCTCACAACTAGCCGTAAATTTTCAATCTTTTCCATTGATAATATTCATTTTTCCTCATTTTGGAATTTTTTAATGGAATTTTTCGCATAAACGTTATCGAAAATATTGAATTTTCAATTTTTGGCATTTTTTGCATCGATAATTTTATTTCTATCAATTGTTTCGTTGATTTCGATATTCCTGGCAGAGTTTGCTGGTACGACGAGCGAAGAGTCGATGTTGGGAGAATTTGCGAATCTCAAGTCGCAATATCCGTTCATGGACGGTCTGGGGATAGTTTTTGAGACTGTAAAAGATACGACATTGCCGAAAGATTTTCGTTACAAATTCCGAACTTCGAAGATTATCCCCCGCGAACTTTTTGATGAGGACGTCAATGGGAACGGGGCCACCGTCTATTTCTCTGAAACTGCAATTATAAGAACTCAAACTTGCCTGGACCAAGCTTACATCGCAGAAGCAGCCGTACCCTCTTCTGCCTTCTTTGCAAACGTACGAAATTATCGAATTTTTCATGAAAATTTGAGTTTTTGACAAAAATCGAATTTTTAATTCAAATTGAATGTTAAATGAAAACTGAATTTTTAACAAAAGTTGAATTTTTAATCAAAATGTAATTTTTAATAAAAATTGGATTTTTAATCAAAATTTAATTTAAAAAAAAATCAATATCAATAAAAATTCAATTTTTGGTTGAATTTTCAAATTGAATTTGAAATTTTAATGAGAATTCAATTTTTTGATTGAATTTTCAAATTAAATATGACTTTTAAATAAAAATTCAATTTTTAAAAATCAAATCACAAAATTTCGTAATTTTTAATTTTTAATCCTTTTGATCGTTCGTTTCTGCGTTTCAGTATTCGGTCCAACAGATGCCTTATCCTCCGTACGTTGATGTGGACAAAGCGACTATTCTCGCCGGACAAGCCTTCGGCGAACTCGCAAGATTTGCGCTTCTCGTTGTCTTGTGCGTCGAAGTAACTTATCCGACTAATGAAAAATACATCGGCATCAACGTGAGTCTGACCATTCGATTGATCACAACGGAAATATTCGTTCGGGTCATCGAACCGATTTTTATCGATTTATCTGCTTATCAGTCTCCAATCGAGATTGTTCGATCCAATTTTTCAAATATAATCACAATAATAACAAAAAATCATTACGATTGTTTCGAAACTTATAAATATTTTTCCATAATTTTTTTATTTATAAATTATTTATTAATTATAATTATAAGTATAATTATATATCAATAATGATGAACGTTCTTTTCGATGAAAGCGTGATTCGATCAAATTTCCGTTTAATCCGAGTCGACCTGTATTGAATTTTAATCGCGACGTCGTACGTCGCGACGTAATTTCTTTTTTTTTTCCAACCGTGTCTATGATTTCGATGAAGTTGTAATCCGATCAAATTTGTGCTGAATTTTCGTGTCGATAACGTTTGAATTTTTATGACGAGGTCGTCGGACACGACGCAATTTTTTTTCTTCCCAATCGCGTGTGTCATTTCCATGAAATTGTAATCTGATTGAATTCCCGATGAATTTTCGTCGATAACGTTCGATTTTTTACGACGACGTAATTTATTGTTCGTAAAATTTTTTTTTTAAAACTTGCAGATTTTGATGTCGGTAAACGGCGTGAAAAATCATCAGAACCTGTTCAGCTGGTTGATAAGCGGTGCATTATTCAGCACGTTGTATCTGACGCCGATTATTGTTATGCTCAGATACGATATTGTGTCTGACATCGTGCCATATTTGGTATATGGCAACAGTTTTATAATATGGATCGTCCTGACGGTGCACACATGCCACGTAATCGCGTTTGGCATGCACATGACGGCTTATCTATGGAAACGTGAGTTCTTCATTCAATCTTATCTCTCGATCACGATCGTAATAATTTTCCTAATGGTAAACAACAGATCGATGGTAATATTTGATAAAAATACGAAACTGCGGTTTTGCCCAAAAGTGACGCCAACGTTTTTTCGTGCTTTCGATTCTATCAGTCAAGAGACATGTCTAACAATGATTATCGCTCCGAAGAAATTTTACAAATCCCAGAGAATCTGACTTTTTGCTCAAAAGAATGAAAAAAAAACTGTAAAAAAAAATCTCCATTCTTGAGAAAATCCGCATTTCCGTATATTTATAATTATATTAAATAATTATTTACTTAATAATTGCTTTATATTTATATTTATATATTTACTTAATAATTATTCAATTGGTAAAAATTATTCAATTAATCAATTCATTATTTAATTAATGATTGGAGATTTAAATTAATGAAAAATTCATTAAAATTGAATAGAAGAGTAAATGTTTGTTTTTATTTTGAAAAACAGCATCGCACGCTGTTTTCGCTTCGTTCATGGTGACGACGTTGATGGACATAATCAACAAATACTCAACCGGCCAAAAAATCCGACACTTTTTAATATATTTGGGGGTCCTGTCCCCGAATTTTTTGCTCAGTCGAATATTCAACGAGATCAATTCGTACGAAACGAGGCGTGAGTAGACACGGAGCCTGCAGTCTCAATTTTTTCAATTCCCTTTACATTTTTATGCCTCCATACGTCCTCCTGGGCTCCCATTCATCAGCCCTCGTTACTTTTTTTCTTTTTTTTTCAGTTATCGGCGTCAACTGGTCCAATATTTTTGCCGCCGGAGATTTAATGGCTCCTGGGGAAAGCTGCATCGCTGGTTTAGTCCTCTTCTCTCTCATCGGCACTCTCGTACATTTCTTCATGGCCGTTTACATCTATTCCGTGCGGCCTGGAAAATACGGAGTCGCCCAGAATCCTCTTTTCTTTCTACAGGTCCGCTTTTTTTTACTGTATAAAAAAAAACGGAAAAAAAAACCAAAAAAACGAGCGATTAATCGAGAAAATGTTTTTATTTTTTTTATTTTTTAGAAAGCCAACAAAGTTTTTCACGACGTGGACGTTTCTGCGCCGGATTACAGCGAGGAGGAACGCAAAGAATTTGAAAAAGTACCGGCCGGCACTCTAACTCCGGGAATTCAAATCCGACAATTGAAAAAAACTTACGTGACTAATTGGCTCCGCGGTACAAAAGTTCAAGCTCTTCGAGGAATCGACGTAGATTTTTACAAAGGCCAAATAACCGCTCTGCTCGGGCACAACGGCGCAGGCAAAACCACCATGATGTCCATCCTCGCTGGACTGACGAGCTCCACCGAAGGAATGGTTTTTGTTAACGGACAAAATGTCCAGTACGAGCTCAACGCCGTTCGACGCAATTTGGGACTTTGCCCTCAGGAAAATATGGTTTTTCCTGACTTGACCGTTTATCAGCAAGTCGTTTTTTTCGGAACGGTACGATTTTCTCTCCTCGCTCGCCGCTAAAAATCATTTCAACGAATTTAAAAAATTTTAATTGAAAAAAATGCAAAAAAAAATCGTGTGTTTTTTTTTTTTTTTTCATACAATTCATTTTTGCAGCTGAAAGCCAAGGACAAGACGAAGAAGCAATTGGACGAGGAGGTCGATATACTTTTGAGCAAAGTCAATTTGTCGGACAAAAAAAATTCTATAGCGAGAGAATTGTCCGGCGGACAGAAACGACGAATGTGCTTGGCCATGACAGTCATCGGTGATGCGAGCGTAAGTTATCTTTAGAAAAATTGAAAAAATATTTCTTTTAAATTCAAAAGAAAAAGGAAAAACAAAAAATTTGTCATTTTCAGGTATTGATTCTGGATGAGCCAACTTCCGGCATGGACGCCGAGAGCAAACGTGAAGTTTGGGACATAATTCTGGTAAATGACGAAAAAAAAAAAAATAAAAAAAATAAAAATCGCCAATTTTGTTGAAAATTTTTACTTGCTTTTTTTTTCATTAGAAATTACGAGGCGAGACAACGATCTTGATTAGTACTCACGACATGGAAGAGGCTGACATTCTTGGGGATCGAGTCGCAATTATTCATTCCGGAAAAATGCGGAGTTATGGGACTTCGATGTTTTTGAAGAAACTTTATGGTAATTAATTTTTTATTTTCTTCGAAAAAAGGAAATTGATTGAATGGAATGACGATTTTTTTCTCTTTTAAAAGGCGATGGACAGGTCGAAGTGACTTTGTCGGTCGAGTCGAACTGCGATCCTGGAAAAATAATAAACGAAATTGGCCTCAGCGCCCAGCTTCTTAGCCAAGACGAAGGCCACATCGTTCTCGCCATTCCTCTCGCTGAAAATCTCCCGATGGCTCTCGACAACTTGGAACAACAGAAAAAAAAATTGGGCATCACTGGACTCAGCGTTTCCATCATTACTCTCGAACAAGTTTTTCTCAGGTTTCTCAACGTTTTCCATCATTTTTCTCTCATTTTCATTTAAAACAAAAAAAATTTCTCTGATTTCTTCAATTTTCTTATTCCATCTTTTCAATTCTACTTTTGTGATTTTCGTCATTTCATTTTTTCAATTTTGTTTTTTAATTTCCTTTTATTTTCATTACATTTTTGTTTTGTTATTTAATTTTTTTTTTGATTTTTCCATTTTTTTTCAGTTTCTTTTCTCTAATTAAATTAATTTTATTGTATTTTAGAGTGACGAAGGAGCACGGCGATGAAACTGATGGTTCGAACACGCCGGCGAAAATATTTTCGAAAATCGTTGGTTTTCGGTATTTTGTGCAAACGACTCGAGCCTACCTCGCGAAAAAAGTTTCTTTCACGAGCAAAAACCCGTGGAACTTCTTTATAAGTGTAATTTGCAATTTTTTTTTTGGCAAAAATCAGTTTTTGAGTTTGAATTGAGATTTTTAAAAATGTTTCTTTGATTTTTCATTGCAGATGGTTTTGCCCTGCATCGCGGTGCTCATTATGGTCCTGGATAACGGCGGCAAAACGTCAAGTATGAAACCCACCTCGATCAGTCTTGACGCTTATTCGAATGCTCGGGCTTTTTGCTCCGCCAACGAATCCATCTTTGCCGACAAATACGAACTCAGCGCTCGCTCCTTTGGAGCTTCCTCCGTACATATTCCGTCCAATCAGTCCGTCAGCGATGGTACGTCAAATTTTGCATCGTTTTATCGAATTTTTTCCACTAAATTTCACGAAAAAATGAAATTTTCTATTTTTAACATTTTTTAAATCAATTATATATATATATTTTTAACGAAAAGATTGAATTTTCATTAAATTTTTTTTTTTTTTATCCATCATATTCATTTTTTTCCATCTCGGATTTTTTAAATGGAATTTTTTTCAAAATATCCAACGAAAAGTTGGAATTTTTTATTTTTAACATTTTTTTCATCGATACCATTTATTTTTTCTCATTTTGGCCGTTTTTTAATGGAATTCTTGTTGAATTTTCAATTTTGATAATTTTTTCATCGATCAAATGAATTTTGTTCAACGACAAGATTGAATTTTACATTTCCATTATTTTTTCATTAATGGAATGAATATTCGTGTGTGCAGCATTGCTGAAAGTTGCGAAGGAAGAGTTAGGAACATATCGTAACAAGTACATCGTGTCGGGGGAGTTCAAAGGGGAACGTCCGGTGGTATCGGCCAATGGGTATTATTCCGGAACGGCATATTTTGGGATACCAGCGACGTTGAATATGTTGGCAAACGCGGTACTTAAAGTAGCCACCGGAGATGACGCCTACAAAATCAAATTTTTAGTTCAAGATTTACCGGATTCTTTGTCGAATATGCTGGCCCAAGCGATGGCCAACAGTTTCACATTGTCGATGGCACTTTCCGTTTTTATCGCTCCTGCGGTCGCGCTCTACGTCACTCATCCGTTGCAAGAAAATTTGGCGAGTGTCAAACATTTGCAATTCATGACCGGAGCCTCGAGCTTTTCCTATTGGCTGTCGATGTACATTTTCGATTTGATCCAATTCACCGTCTCAATCATTCTTCTCATAAGCACATTCGTCATCGCCGATGTCTCTTTCGGCACCAAATATTATCATGGCACTGAAATACGTGAGTCAAATTTCAAATTAATTCATTTTAAAAAATGTAATTATTGTGTGTGTGTGTGTGTGTGTGTGTGTGTGTGTGTGTTTTTTTTTCATTTGACGAATTTCTTTTTTAACAGTCATCTTCTTCTTGATTCTCTTCATGTTCGGGGCGAGTGTTTTGCCGCTCGTTTATCTCTTCAGCTTTACCAAAAAATCCATCAACGCCTGTACCATTTTGTTGAGCATAGCGCCCCTGATCTTGAGTAAGTTGACAAAATTTCTATCGAAATTTATAAAAAAATGCGATTTTTTTTGGTTCTTTTTTGTCAAGCAATGTTGGTCAATGGAAAAAAATAATTTTTTTTAAGGTTTCATCGATTTTCTTCTGTGGGGCTTGTCCGCAACTACGGAGAACAAAATTTTCTTGGGTTTCCGCGATTTTCAAAAGAATTTGTTCCTTCTCACTCCTCACATGAGCTTCATCTATGGCCACGTTTCATTCTTCGAGGTTGTTTCAAGGAACTCCCAATGTCGACGAATGCCTTCGAAACTTCTTGACGCCATGTGCGCCTTATCGACCAAAAATCCATGTTGCGGTGAGTTTTTTGTTCGATTTTATCAATTTTTTCAAAATCTCTGGCCTAAAAACCGATTTTTCACAATTTTATCTCTCAATATTAATTTTCATTTTTTAAAATGTATTTTTCGATTTTATCGATTCTTTTTCGAAATTTCTGGCCAATAACGATTTTTTAGAATTTCATCTTATTTTTTTTTTTTTTAATTAATTTTCCATTTTATAATAAAAAATGATTTTTTTTCAACGAGAATCAAATTCCGGAGGACTTTTCAACGTTGCTTTTTTTATTTTTCATTTTTTTACTTTTTTTAATAATTTTCTTCCCTTCAATTTGCAAAAACGTCGACGGAGCCGATTTAAAAAAATAAATCCGGAATTTTCAGGGCTCGATTGTCACAATGGAATTTGCCAAAAATCTTTGCCCTATTTTGTCGAGAATGAGGATTTCACGAGCTTGGGTGAGAGTCTTTTGTGGATGACGGGTTCGGCGATATCATTTTTCGCGTTGATATTCGTCCTGGAGAAAGGATTTTTCGTGAGAATATTTTTGTACGTGCAAAAGCGAGTTCAAGGTAAAAGTGTCCTCGTGGAGACGGCGTCGACGATGGACGAGCTCGTGAAGCAAGAGGCGGAGCTCGTCGCATCGGAAGTTTTGAATTTTATGCTCAGACGTGAGTGAATTTTTTTCTCGATTTTTATCGCCGCTCGAAATCGAGCTCGAAAAATAATTTGCCTCGATCTTCGCCAGGCGATAACCAACCGGCGATCACCACCGAAAATATATTCCACGTTGACAAACTGAGCAAAAGTTACGGAAGCCTCAAAGCTGTCCGGGGAATTAGTTTCCGAGTCAAACAGTTCGAGTGCTTCGGACTTCTCGGCGTTAACGGAGCAGGAAAAAGTACAACTTTCCGCATGCTCACCGGTGAAGAAATTCCTCGGGGAGGATCAATCTACCTCAAGGAATTCAACATCGAAACCCAGCGGGAAAACGTAAGTCAAAGCAAAATCGACAACATTTTTCTCCATTTTATGGAAATTCTTTAGCGACCTTAAAAATTCCGGGAAATTTTTTCTAAACATTACTATCAATGAATAATTATGTTGAGATCAATTTTAATTGATTTTTTTTATTTAATCGTCTAATTATTTTAATTATTCAATTATTTTTCATTTTGTTTTTGTTTTTATTTTCATTTTTTCATTTTTCATTTTTCATTTTCCATCAATATCGCACATCGTCCAGTTAATATTTACGAGAAATAATATTTTCTCGTTTTTTGGCACAAATTTTTTTAGTATTTGAGCCAAATGGGTTACTGTCCACAACACGATGCGATCCTGGAGACGCTCAACGCCTGGGACCATCTTTATTTATTTGCCAGGCTCCGTGGCATCCCGCAGGATGAAATTAAGGCCGCGGTCGAGAAGTGGGTCCACAAACTGAGTGAGTAGCGCATTATTTTTTTGAAATTTTTCGCGGAATCCCGAAAAATTAATTCTTTTTTTTGACAATTTCGACGACGAAACTTTTGCGAAATTTTTTTTTTATTACGATTCTTTGCAGATCTGCAGAAATGCGCATCCCAACCCAGCGGCACTTACAGCGGCGGAAACAAACGTCGTCTCAACATCGCCATGGCCCTCATCGGAAACCCTCCCTTAGTTCTCATGGACGAACCCACCACCGGCGTCGATCCTGCCGCCAGGAGGTCGCTCTGGAACACCCTCAAGGCTTGCCAAGAAGGCGGACAATCCATAATTTTGACCTCGCACAGGTAAAAATTTCGCAAAATTGTGAGATTTTTCAAAAAATTCAGTAAAATTGATATTTTTCAAAAAAATCGAAAATTAATTCTTAGGCATTTGAGAACTTGTATAAATGAACGTCTGTGCGAAAGCAGAGCTCTGTAGCTCGTCCCGTTCTCGAATTGTGAACGTTTTTTTTTTAAATCATTTTTTCCATGATTTTTCGATTTTTTTTTCATATTTTTGGGGAAAATATTTTATTCGAAAAATTAATCAGAATTTTGGGAAATTGGGGATTTTTGACTTTGCAGCATGGAAGAGTGCGAAGTTTTGTGCAACCGGCTCGTAATAATGGTAAAAGGTCAGCTGGTCTGTGTGGGAGCTAGTCAAGAATTGAAACAAAGATTCGGCGCTGGTTACAATATTCACATCAAACTCAATCCCGGAAGTGAAGCGAGTGACCTCGACAAAATCAAACGCAGGATTGAGACGACGGTCGTCTGTAAACTGACCGATGAAAACACGGTTCGTTATCCTGATTTTGCATTTTTTCGAAATTTTTGCCGAAAAAATAATTTTTTTCAATTTTTTCTTCTCACAATTTTCTATCTCCGTTCAAATATATCCAGCGATTTCGAAATTTCTTCAAAATCTGTCCAAAAACCAATTCTTCGGACTATGAAACTTTGGTTTCCAAATATTTTCAGCGATTGCATTATTTTATCGAAAATTCTGCCCACAAAACCATTTTTTTCCATTTTATTCAATTTCGTTTTCGTTTTTCTTTCGAATATTTCCAGCAATTTCGAATTTTTTTCGAAATTTATCCAAAAAATGATTTTACAGACCTTGTAACTTCGGCTTTTAAATATATTCAACGATTTCGTCACTTTTTCGAAATTTCACCCAAAGAAAAAAACCAATTTTTTCGGAACCCCAAGATTTTCGTTAAAATTAAATTTTATTTTAGCAAAATTTTTGTACTGGGAAAGTTCCTTTGATTTTTTATGAATTTTCTAATATAAAGGGATTCATCGGGTATCACGTGACTGATGGGGACGCGACATGGACGGTTATGTACTCGATGATGAATCAGTTGAAAGGGGATTATCCATGCATCGAGGATTTCGCAGTATTATCGTCGACGTTGGAGCAATTATTTATTCAATTTGCTCGAGCCCCGAACGAGGGAGGCGACGTGGACGAATCGAATGGAGTTCCAAAGGGTAGATGGTGGCGAAGAAAGAAGACGCCAGGGTCGCGAGTCTGAAGAGAAAGAAACCAGAAAATTTCTCGGACGTTTTTTCACTCTGAGGTTTTCCCTTCGTTGTTTTTCGTATTTTTCATTATTTTGGAGTCTCCATTTGCATTGTTAATAATTACCAATAATTTTAATTCCCCAAAGGATCGCGGAAGCGATTCCCAATCAAAAAACAAAGAATTAATTTATTTTATTTCTTAAGGGGCCTGAAAAAGATATATTACGCTTAAGGGATGAAAACAAAAAGACAGAAAATAATTAGAGAGCCGTGACGTTTTTTTTTTGCACGTGCTCGAAATTTTTAAAGAATCTAAATAATTCAAAATAAATATTTGCAATTTTTATCGCGACGTCTCGCGAGCAAAGGCGAGGCCGAATTTTCTCAAAACTCCAAAGAATATTCGCGAAAATGTACAACTTTATGGAAAAAAAAAATAGACATTTTTCTAATCGACACCCTCAATTTTTTATCGTAATCTTTTTTGTTTCTTTGTTATTCGTACAAGCACTTGTGTTCACATTTTTAAAAGCCAACAGGCCGAGCTACGTGACTTTTCAATGAGAATGGGTTTTTCCCACGAGTGACGTTTGTCGCAGAAAAAATTTTGACGAAATTCGAGAAAGCAGCAGAGCCAAATACCCAAATTTGTGAAGGAAAAAGGAAAAATTTGCTGGAGAGTAAATTTCTATTAAAATTTACAAAATTTTGAATAAAAATTATTTTTTTTTCCAACTTTGTTTCCTTCTCCACGATCGAAACGTATTTTTTGAAATTCTTGGAATTCGATTTTGCATCGAAAAAATACAATTTGACTGAAAAAGCCCGGAAAATGCCAAATTTTTAGTTTTCTTTTTTTTCTGTTTACCACCAATTATCCTGCCCCGTGCCTGTAGAACAAGCAACAATCATAAAAGACGATAAACGTGGCAGCCTTGAAGCAACAGAGTCAATATATAACGAATATTTTTTACTGTGATAAAGCGAAATGCATAATGCGCTTTTGAAAATGCTCTTCAAATCGTTTCGAGCGCGCTAACGAGTGGAGAATCTCTAAGAGGCCTTTTACCAATTTTCGCGGCTGCCTTATCGAATATTTTCAATGCGGAATTAAAGAAAGTCACAAACTTACGATATTGTATTTTTTTATTATATATTTTTGTGTATTTTGATGCAAGAACGTGCAAAATTGCATTTTTCTGCAGAAATATTGAAAATTAATTGCTGAATTAATCGATTGGCATGAATCGTCGTCCCTGAGTGCGGCCGGGGTCAAAATGACCCGGTAATATTCGACAAATGGAAAAAAAATCAAATTATTTCCGGAAAAAATTTATTTAGGATGGAAAAAAAATGGATTTTCCTTAAAAAATTCTCAACTTCATCGTTTGATGGTAATTTTTGGAAAATGTTACACGAGACGTTCGTGAGGGATGTTGGCTGGAGAGACAGACAGAAAAATCGAGTTTTAAGTCGTGGAAAATGAAGCCCCGGCGTCGTAAAGAAAAGTCGAACGATCAATCGATTAATTTTCCAATTAATCTGGAAAGATCGCCTCAGTATTTTTCCAGGCGATCGATCCAAACGATAAAATATTCCTCGTACGAACAAAAATTGTCCTTTTCGTTTATTGTATAAACAAAAGGACCAAAAATGATAAAAAAAAAAGAGAATATAAAATTTCAAGGAATTTTGAAAGAGAAAACGTGCAGCTTTGAATCGCTGAATATTTCGCTGGCGAATTAATCGGACTGAGCGTGTCCGTTGTTTAAAAAATAGCTATAAAAATGATGTCTATATAAATATACAGAAATAAATATATGAACGTATTAAAAAATGATTTGCTTCATTTTCCCCTGCGAGAAAATCCTGCCCCGTTCGGCGATTGAATTTCATACTCTGGGTCAATTTGACCCGATCGAAAGACAATCGTAGAACCGAAAAAAAAAAAGATAAGAAAAGCAAATTCAGTCTCTGGGTCAATTTGACCCGGTCGACAAAAATTCGGAATAAGAAAAAAAGGAAATTCAGCCTCTGGGTCAATTTGACCCGGTCGCCAGAAATCATAAAAATGCAAATTCGTTCTCTCCTCTTTTCATCTTTATAAATAGTATAAAAAACAATTGGTCACTGTGATTTTACATAAATCGTTATGTACATAAGCCTTTGTGTGAGTATTTTCATTTTCGTTTTCTCTTGGATTTAGTGTTGGTGTATATATGAAGAAAAAATAAGAGATTAATGAATAGAAGTGAGGGTTTTCCGTTTCTGTTGCATGAGGTGTGAATGGCTGTTGCGATCGTCCTTTTTCCTCTTTCCTTTGCCGTACCATTTAGTACTGATATCCTTTCGAACTGGCTTGATAAGAGTTGGGTCCTTGATAGGAGCCGCCGCCGGGACTGCCAGCACCGCCGGCGTTTCCTCGGCCGCCGCCGCCGCCTGCAAAAAATCCCGGGCGTTTCAAATTTTACGAAAAACAAAAAAAAAACACGAATTTTTCGATTTTTTTCGAGGCCGCGGGGAGTGAATTTAATAAAAAATTAATGAATCGGTCTGGAGATCGAGGAAGGAAGAAAAATTCTCTAGATCTTCGCCAGGAAAAGTGGCAGAATTTTTTTTGTTTTTTTATTATTTTGAATTTTTATCAAGAAAATTGGAAAATAATGGAAAAAATTCTACAGACTCACCTCCGCCGAATCCTGAGCCACGTCCACCGCCTCCGAAACCTCCTCCTTGACCTCCACCTTGACCTGCTCCTTCCCCGGAGTAAGCACCGTCCTGGTTCTCTCCTCGTGCCTCAGCGGCGAGAGAGAGTTCGACGCCTCTTTGAATTTCTGGGGGGATTGGCGGGGGAGTTGGTAAATGAGCGCCCTCGGCATGGAAACCATCGGCATCGGCTGTGTACGTCACGGTGTACTGGACACCGTCGGGTCCGGTGTACGAGTACGATCCACTGACGGATTCGGTGTCTCCTAAAATATTCCCGAACGTCTCAATACAATTTTTCGTATTTTTTTTTTTTTTTTTCACCATTTTCTGCATTTTTTTATTTACGAAATTTCAATGAAATTTTTAGGCAATTCGAACCTTGAGCCTGTCCAGATTCCTGCGCACTTATTCCGTTTCCGGTCTCGTAACTGAACTGATAATTTCCGTCTCCGTTGTTCTCGCTGTTGAACGAAACGATCGGGATCGCTGGGCCACCGGAACCACCGCCTTGGCCGCCTTGACCACCGGGACGTCCGCCTCCACCTCCGCCGCCTCCTCCGCCGCCTGAGGCAAGGAAATCAAAATTTTTCATTAAAAAAATTTTTTTTCCTGATTTTTTATTACTTTATTGAAAAATAATATTTTTTTCAATTATTTTTCCGCCTCCTCTGCCACTTGAGGCAAGGAAATAAAAAATTTTTATTAAAAAAAAATGTTTTTCAATTTTATTTTAATATTTTTTATTATTTTGTTGAAAAATAACGTTTCTTTCTAATTATTGTTCTATTCGTTCGATCGAATAATCTCGATGAAATTGGAAGAAAAATTACGAGAAACTAGTTGGTTTTTTTTTTTTTTTTACTGAAAAAAATGAAATACTGACTTGGAAAACCGCCGGAACCTCCGGGTCTGCCTCCGGAGCCTCCTGGGCCGCCGAATCCACCTCCGGGTCTTCCAGGCCCACCTCCACCGCCGGGTCTATTTGGTCCAGAAATCAATCCACCACCTCCAGCTCCAGGAGCACTTCCGGGAGGCAAATACGTGTTTTCAAGCCTCGCAGCGTAGCAGGTTCCCATAATCGCAATGACCACGAGTGCGTAACGCTAGAACATTGGATTTTTCGTTAAAATGAGCAAAACCTTCCGGCAGCTTGTTCGGCTTGAATGGAGAAAATGAAAAACACACGAAAATCCGTACCGATCTCATCTTGAGATTTTGTGGGAATTAAAAAAAAAAAAATATTTTTTAATCGTTTTGTTGAACGATAACTTGACCCCCGAATTATCAGAGTTGGAAACGTTCCTAAGGGTAATTGTGAATCTATCGGCGATGCGCCAGGTCCTTATATACCTCCTGAGAGTCTACGATGATGTATATACAGGAGGAATCGTCTTCCCCCCACCAACAAGCATAGGCACGTGCTCTGATCTTCTCAACATTTTACGATGACGTTAAAAACTTTTTATGGCTCCCTGGGAAAATGATTTACGACGAAAAATTCCCGGAATTCGAAAACGACCAACAAAAACATTTTTGAAAAACCAAAAAACACAAAAATAATGGCAAAATCGTTGCCGGTTGCTGGAAATTAATTTTTTTAATTAAAGAAATAAGAAAATCGTGGCAAAAAAACCAGAAAAATTTGCAAATAATTGGATAACTTTTTGGAAATATTGAAAATTTAATTCCCTCACGATTCACGCCAACGTGTCGACAAAATTTTGCCAAAAATAACCAAAAAAATCGGAGGAATGAAAAAAAATTATGAAAATTTTGAAAAAATCGTCGTGATCCTGAAAAATATGACTGTTTCTTGTTCGGAGTACGCGGGGGATCCGGTAAGAATAAAAAAATGAGAGAAAAGAGAAAAAAGAAAAAAAGGAATGATTGTGTAATCGGCAGACGATACAGATCGTCGGCAAAATGCTTTTTCTCGGTGTTGGAGCGTGAAGGTCGGCCAATCGGGTCACATGAAAGTGGGAAACGCGAGCTTGATGCGCTAGGCTCGATCTCCTCATCTCACCCAGGTCGTGTCCTCTCTCTCTCTCGGATATTTGCTCCGCGAGTCTCTCGAAAGAGCTCTTTTGGCGCCTTCGACATAAACGCTACATGACTTCTCGAGATCGCATCCTTCCACACGATCCATCCACCGTTCCATTTCAATTTTCCATTCTGAGGAAAGAAAAAAAAATTTAAAAACCAAAAAATAAATAATAAAAAAAATGGACAAAAAATGTATTTTTCATCGATCTCGAGGGGAAAACTTTTGACTATTTGGATAATCAATTTTTCGCCGATCCTGGACCAAGCAGATTAGCGTATTTTTAATCGTGAAAATCGATTAAAAAAATAATAATAATAATTTAAAAAAACGAGAAAAATCGAAGAAAAATCCATTTTCCACTGATCTCGATTGAAATTTCTTTCACTATTTGGAGAGGTTGTCATCTTCCGAGAGAGATCCAAATTGGTCCTGGAGCCCCTGCGAAAAATCACGAAAAAAAACGTCAGAAAGGATTGAAAAAAGAAAAAAAAAAAAAAAAAATATGAATTTTTGATCGATCTCGATCGAAAAGGCTTCTACTATTCGCCTAGATGGTTATTTTGAGAGAAAGATAGCGATCGGAGTGAAGGAGCATGCAGAGAATGGTACAAATAGTTATTTATAATTAGAAGGGAAATAAATAAATAAATAAGTAAATAAATAAATAAATGGGAATATATATATATGGTGGAATGATTGGGACGTTAATTAATTCATCGAGCAAGTTAGCGAAAGCCTTATGGGGCGCGTAATGTTAACTGAGAAGTATATGTGGGCATTAAATTGCGTAACGAGTTCGGGTCACGAAGAAGAGCAGAAAATCATGTATATTATGATTAAAGCGCGTAATCCTCATGGATACATGTGCACATCTCTCGTGCTCTTAATTTAATCAACCAAGAGAGAGAAGGAAAAGGAAGATGATACATCCAAGTGAATGTGACCTGACCGACATCATTCCATTGTAATAAAAAAGAGAAAGATAGAGAGAGAGAGAGAGAGAGAGAGAGAGAGAGAGAGAGAGAGAGAGAAAACACATTGTTTAAAGGTCTCGAAACGATCTGTATCGATTTTCCTTTCATTCCATTTTTTCAGGTCGACAATAACTCGACGTATGCATCCGGAAATCATTTTCAACTTAAAATAAAAGCATTCTCATTATTTTATTCATTTTTCAATCCATTCACGTTTGGTTGAGAATTTTTTTAAATTATTTTCGGAAAAAATATTGAATTGAGGGAAAACAAACTTTGGTCATTTTTTTTTGCCATTTTTTGCCAATTTCGAATAAAAAATAAACGAATTGAATTGATAAAAAAAAGCGTTGTCAATTTTTTTCGAATTCGTATCAAATTTCCAATAAAAAATCGACGAATTCTCATTTTTTTCCAATTGATTAATTTTTTTTTCTCATCCGGAATTTTCGGCGAAATTTTAATGATTTTTATTGAATTATGAAAACAAAGCTCCGGCGTTTTTTTCCAATTTGGCAATTTTTGCTCCCCGAACGATTTTCCCACGAAAAAAAACAATTCGTCCAATTCAAAGTGCGAAAGAAGAATTAGCATTTGAGGATAAAGAGATGACGCGAATGAGTGGAGAAAAATAAAAAGAGTGAAGGAGAAAAGGCCCAGCCCTTGGCTCGTCCATGAGTTCCACAATCTTGGGATTAATCTGCGCCACGTTCGAGCCCACGCTCGTGTTATGCCAGAGGTGAAATAATAATATAAATCTATGATGTACGAGCACGAGAGAAACTAGCCACGTTTATCAAAGTTCCAACAAAAAGTCTCCGGGTTACATAAAATCCTGAATTGTTAATTATTCGGGACGAGGAGACGAAAGAAAAATCGATTTTTATGAAAAAATAAATAAAATGACGATTTTTCATCGAATAAAATTTTGTAAATTCGTCGGAGCATCGAATTTCAGAAAAACAAAAAACAAAAAAAACGTTTCACCATAAAATCGAAGAATTTTTTAGCACTCAACGAAAAATGTAATTGGAAAAATTAATGGGGCGAAAATAATTGAAATTTGGACTCGTAATTGTGGAGTCGTAACCGAACCAGGATCGTTACAATTCTCCGAGCGGCAAGACATTAACGATATTCCTGAAGAGAACTCTCGATCGCAATATGGTGTCGCAAGAAACCATAACTCGTTCAGAGGGCAGATCACGAAGCGATAACGTTTGATACCATAGACTGGTAATTTCCAATCTAACTATTTTTCGCTCTCCTCTTCTTCACAATATTACGTAAACAAGATCATTTACCAAGGATTCTTATTACGAAATTCAAATTATTCATCCCATTTATTTTTATGCTGTCTCCTTCACGAGCCATTAAAAATTCTATGCGAAAAAAATATTTTTCGTGATAAAAAAAACTTCAAATTTTTCGCTTCGACGTATTTTTATATTTTTTTCCATTTCTTTTTGTTTTCAGAAAACAAAAAGTAGAGTTTTTTCTCACGAGAGAACGTCATGGGTTTGATGATTTTTTTTCCCTCCCTGTGATTGCAGAAACGAGGCCCTGCTGGGGATCGAGAATGGGCCGAGAAGGCTGGACAAGAAAATGCATATGAACGTTGCCGGCAATTGCGGAAGCATTTCTCTCATTTCGTAGCGAGAATAAAGTCGAGAGGAACGCACACGTGCAGCGGCATTGAGTAGGGGCGAGCAAGTTTCTCATTCGATGTGATTCTCATTTTCCATGTTTTTTTTCTCTTTTTTTTTTTTCTGTTTCTTCTGGTGAGTGGAATTTATTGATTGCTCTCTCGGCACGACGTCTCATCAAGAGTCATCTTCTTTAACGAAATCCGCCGACGTACGTTGCTTTCGAAACAGGCGTTTGGCTACCTGGAACGAGCGAATCGGGTGAGAAGAAACTGGGCGAGTTGGAGGACGCGCGAAAAGTATAATTGGGAGAAAAAAAATATTGGAAAATTATTGGGAATAAAAAAAAAAAAAAAAAACGGAAAATTGAGGGAAAAATTAAATTAAATTAGAAAAATGTCTGCGGCGCTCGTTGCATCGTCTCGCGATGCATCTTCGCGGCTTCTCTTTCTTCGGTCATGCCAAAGATTTGACGCAACGCATAGAGGACGATTCTCGAAGCACATCGCGGATTATAAACGACGAGAAGGCTTGACGCAACTCGAATAACTTTGCACTGATGTCTCATAACGAAATTCTTCGATGATTCCTCGACCTTTTTTTTTTCCTTACATTTCTTCTTTGCCTCTCTTTAATCTTTGATTTGTAATTGGCAGATTTATTCCAAGAAGGGAAATGAGAGCGGGAGTTAATCGTTTGCGAAATGAATTTGAAAAAAACAAATAACAAAAATGAAACAAACTTTGAATTGCTCATCCGGACATTTTTATACTTTTTTATTTTTCTCCGCGTCTTTCTTCGATATTTACGAATTTTAATTCCTCGATTATTCAATATTGGATTTTTTTCTTGAAAAAATAAAAAAATAATATAATTAAGTAAAAAAAAAGTTTTTTCACTTTCTTCTGGAGGTGACTGTACACATATATATGTCAAATAAGTATAACTCGTCCAAGATTGCTTTGAGCGGTTTATCGAGCTTCGAGGATACTTTGAGACGAGCCAAGCACGAAATCCTCGGGTAATGGCACGGTGCGGCGTCAAGTATATAAAACAAAATGCATGGGACATTCCATTCGGAGTAAAAATGACGAGGGGATCTGTGAGGGACGAAAGATCGAAAAATTCCCATTCATTTTTCGCGTAAATCGTTAAATTGTCACGGGGAGAGAGCGGAATCGAGGATGAGCGAAGGAAACCGATCGGAATAGTCACAGAACGCGGAAATAAACTTTTGTCGTGAATAATTGTCGTCGCGATTGAGGATTGCGTCAGTACGCGATGGATTTGTTAGCCGTGACGTCGTGAGAAACCGTTCACTGGAATTTATTCAACTTGTACACTTTTCAGGCAAGTTTTATTATTCACAGAGACCATTGGCATGTCCTTTTTGAAAATGTCGACGCAGTTTCGCGAAAAACCGAGAAAAAATGGTTTTTTCGCCTAAAAATCCGATTTAAAAAAAAAATTTGGTGGGAAAATGATGAAAATCGTAAAAAAAATGAAAAACGTGCAAGATTTGAATTATTCGCATGTTCTGTTCGGAAAAGTCGACGCAATTTTGGGAAAAATCGAGAAAAAACTGTTTTTAGGGCTAAAACCATTTTTTCCGACGCAAAAAATATTTTTTCATTGGATTTCCGGTCGGGAAATGATTGGAACTGACGAGAATAAAAAACGTGACAACATTTTATGATGTATATTGATTTATTTTTAATTAATTATATTAATTAGTCAAAAATATATAAGAATATAAATTAATTCTATTGACAAAGATTTACAAATTTCCGTGAAGGATTTCCAACTGCGTTATTCCAACTTTAGAATCGATCAAAATGTTCTCACTCACATATCAACCAGCATTTCTTCGATTTCGTCGGAGTTGAGCATTTCCTCGATGTTGACGGGCTCGATTTTCGTTGACAAACGTTTCGACGGTGGCGTGGAAAAATTTCGCGAAGGTGCGTTGAGGCCCGTCCGCGACGGCGTCCCCATCGTTCGCGAAGGTGTTTGCCCTCCCGCGCCTCTTTCCGTTTTCGACTTGACCGTCGAGCCATTTTTTTCGCTACCGTTCGCCGCTGCCTCGCCTCCTCCGCCCAGAGCTTTCGTTATGACCTCGCGACTTTGCGAGAAATACGAATTTGGATGGAGAATCGCACGCTCCGGAAAGCTCTTGTGCGAAACTTCGAAACACTTTGTACACGCCAATGTGTAATCACCCTCCTTCGCCATCTCCGCTGCTTCGCTCACCGCTAAATTTTTATTTTGAAGAAAATCGATTTTAATTCAAATAAAATGATACATTTCAATAAAACTAAATAAAGGCAAATGTAATTTAATAAATTCAAATGAAATTTAATAAATATAAATAAAATTCAATAAATGCAAATAAAATTCCTTTAATTCATATAAAATCCAATAAATTGACATAAAATTAAATAAATTCAAATAAAATTCAATAAATTTCTATCAATTCAAATGAAATTTAATGAAATTCAAAAACAAAATGCTCAAGTTGGAGATATTGGATTCACCTGAGGCCGGAAAGCCGTAGGATGTGAGTTTTTTCTTGAGCTCGTCGTTGCTCATGTGTTTGAAAGGACATCCGTGTTTGTCTCCGGGGCCAGGGTTACTGCTGAGAATCTTGTTGCATCCGTAAGGCGTGTAGTTTGTTCTTTTTCCTTCTTTTCCAAAATAATGCCTGATGTCGTAGGTATATTTTTTTTCGAACGTCTCGAGATCGATGGCTTTGGTGAATTCCGTGCGCCAGAATCGGAGAGCGTCTTCCAGAGTGACTCCGATCCCTTTGAGAAACAGCCCGTACTGCATTCGCCCGAAATTCCGCAAATGGCTTTCCGTTTTTACAACTTCGTGCAGATTCCTCATGCACATGGGGTACGAAATCCTCGAGAGCTCGTCCAAACTCTCGATCGGCACTGCGTCCGTCGCCCAAACCACTTTCGTCATCCCCGAAAATACATTCGGCAGAGTCTTCAAAAATGAACTCAAACGGTCATCGTCTTCCAGATTTTTCAGCACCGCTAACGAGTTCTGCAAATTAATCTCTCTATTATATCGATGTGGGGGACAAAACAATTGGCTGGGATTCCTCGTCGAGCGATTTGAGCGAAAAATACATTTTTAATCAAGCCTCGAACACTATTTCGCTCGATATCGCTCGGAAAATTTATTTTTTTCGATGGAAAAAATTATCGGCACTTAGTTCGGGCTCCAAAAAAAGCTCACGAATTTTTTCAGATTTTTTTCATCCCTCCAAAATTGTGAAAAAAAATTAAAAATTTTGCATTAAATTGGTATTAAAATTCGCTTTTTCCAGTTGGAAAAAAATATTTTCATTTAGTTGAGAGTTTAAAAAAGGCCTAAGAATTTTTTCACATTTTTCCGATCGTTCAAAAATCGTGAAAAAAAATGAAAAATACACTTTTTAAAGCCTCAAGCGCTATTCCGCATGAAATTCGTTACGAAACTTGTTTTTTATGGTCGGAAAAAATGATCATCACTCAGTTGAGCATTCAAAGTAGACCCACGAATTTTTTCAGATTTTTCCCATCGATTTAAGTTCCCAAAATGATCAAAAAACCCAAACGATCCATAATTTTGCCATTTTCTCCGTTTTCACAATTTTTTTTCAAATAATCTCACCTCCAGCTGTTGATTGAGTACCGCCTTGAACTCCGAGATGAAAAGAGAGGCCAATTCCGACAGAGGGATATAAGCGAAGCCCTTGCATAGATAAACTTTTCTGGACCTGATCAAATCGGCGACTCGTTCGAAAGGAACTTTGTAAAATTCCGTGTGTTCGACGGCGGAGACTCTGGCGGTCGAGAGGAAAAGATTTTCGTGTAAATTTGCTTTCTCTTCTTGAGTGATCTGCGATTTTTGGGATAAAAACGAAAAATCGACATGAATTTTTGGCTTCGAAGCCTTCGGAGGCTCCCGACGGGCGTCAAACTTACCGCCTCGTAATCGAAGCCGCTCAGAGCCAACAATTTGACGATTCCCTCTTTGTTTAACGAGGTAAATCGCATTTTAAAAAATTCCGTCTCCATGTTAACGAACCATTTTTGATTATCCGGGTTTTGACAATACGCCAACGCCAAAACGTAATGAGACACGTGATCGCGTCTTCGGGCTTGTAATTCGACGTCGTTGTAGGACGAGCATCCTTGCCCATTCAATAATTTGGCTGGATAATTGAAGCCGTCCTTTCGGAGGACGTTGAGCAACGCGATTTTTTTGTCTTCGACAGTTTTCAAGTCGCCTCTCTGTACGATCGACTCGACGTGCATTAAAACTACGAAATTAGAGAATTTCGATAAGATTTTTGAGGTGGAACGAAATTTTGGGATTAAAATTGGATTTTTTGATGCTGGATCGAGGAGAGATCGAAATTCAATGATAAAAGAAGAATTAATTCATCGATTGGGGGTGTAAAAATTATTTCGTCGATTCTAACCTCAAAAGATGGCGAGTTTGCCGAAAAAAAATAATAAAATTCATGTCGAAATGATTTATAAATATTTGTTGGAGAGATTGAGGCGAGTAACCTTGTGACCTTGAATTTCGAACGTAAACAAAAGAGGGCTCGAGGGACGATTGTGGTAAACAATGGCACGAAGTAAATAATGAATGGATGGAATTGATCGTTCTATTTATTATTTGGGAGAACTCTCACCTTGACGTCGTTCGAGACCGAGATCCTGAAACTCCTTGAAGCTCAACAATCCGCGAGGTGGTTTTGTGTAAAACTGTAAATCGTGGGGATAAAGTTCGCGAAGACCGTCGTCTTCTTGTTTGACAGTAAAACGCCGGCGTTTTTTATATTCCATGATAAAAATAATTGATTCGAGTAAGAAAACTAGTGAGAAACGAGGCAAAGAAATAAACGGCAATATTTTACCGCAAAAGAAAACAGAGTTTAAATAATAATCATAACAACAATGTCTTTTCCCGCGAAAATTGGGGCAAAGTTAAGAAAATCGTCGCCACGTGGCGCTAGTGGGCGGGGCGTGCGTGCCATCGCTCGGCGATACCGCGAACTGGAGCGTTCGCCATCTAGCGGACGTGCCGTGGAGTGCCCTTGAAAAAGGCTGCTGCGCGTCAGCGTCTGCGCGTTAGAACGAGAGTCGCGATGCGCAGAATCACGATGCTTCTCGCACAAAGAGCGGGCTTGCGATTTTTCGGGGATAACGTTTAGATGCGAAGGGAATGAATGAGAAAGAGAGAGAAAAGGAGAAAGAAAGAGAAAGATGAACGAGACGCTACTCGTGGTCGACCGTTAGCCGGGCGCGTGCTTTTATCCCGAAACAACAAAGAAAAGTTGTTTTTTTTTCGTGTCGCCGGTGCCCTTCCCCAAGCGTTAAACTCTCGTACTCTCGTCTTTCTTTTTTTTCTCCCTCAGAAGCTTGTTCGCTCTACTCGCTCCGTCAGTTGGCGAGAAACGATCATCAGAGCTCGAGCATGCGGTAACAAAGAATTTTGGAACCGATGTTAATTCTGCCTTCAGTGCGCGCGTGTCAAAATTCATTTTCATTTTTCTTCTCCCGATTCATCATCTCGATATTTATTCATTTTCTCATTTCATCTCGCGCTATTATTTTCATAATAAAATGGCAGATGTGTCCGAGATCAAACTCGAAACCAACAACGTGGTGCAGTTCCGAACGGCCGTTACAAATTTTTTCAAAAACGTCGCAGAATGCGTGAGGTAAGCAAACCAAGTCTTTCGTTCTTCCTGATTAAAGATAAACAAGTGAACAGAGTCGGAAACCTTGAGAGTTTGATTCCTAAAGAAAGAAATTCAGAAAAACAGTTTTTCGATCAGAATTTACGAAAGCATCGCTAGGACCGAGACTCTGGACCACACGAACATTTTGGAGAGCGCTATCGTCCTTTGTTCCCTCGTAGAATTTATTTTTGAAACTTTAGAAAAATATATAGGCTTTTAATTTTTTGATATTTAAGCTGAAAAATTCATGACCTCTAGATCTCGAAATCGCAAGAAGAAAAGTCCTTTGGAATTTCACTCTCCAAAGTACCGTTGCTGAGATAAAAATTAATTATTGATTAGCCAATACGGTTCGTCGATACAAAAGACTGGGCGGGGCGAAGGCTCCCCCCACCACGCTATCGGTAATTCATCCATATCCTCACGAACGGTTGCTCGTAGAGGAAAATGGCCGGGGACTTATCTCTTCGGAATTTCATTATCTATCTACCCTGAAAGTCTTGAGGGGGTACGCGGAAATCTTATCAAGATATTCGATAGTTTTCGATCCGGAAATCGATTCGCGGAACGTTTTTCCCATTTCTTAACATATTATCGTCGTAAATTTGTAAAATATAAAATCCACGTTATTTCTCTTCAATATTCGCTTTTTCTTTCGTTCCAAATTTTGGTAAAAGTGCCTTAAGGTATATCGACGCGTAATAAGACACATAATTTCTCTTCTCTCTCTTTCTCTTGCTCCCTCTCTGGTTCTTGGATAGCCGGAGGGACCAAAGACCAAACGATGGTGTCACTCGATGTCATTGGCCTCCGAGTCTTGCATACTAATATACGATCCGTCCTCTCTTTCAATCATTCCCCTCCCTTCCGTTTTTCTTCTCATCTCGTTTTTGTCGGACACAAGCTCGCGCTAAATTCTCGTTGGGCGAACCTCACGTGGCTCGTGTCGGTTCCCTCGAGATTCAAGTTTACAAGCAACCCTCGACGAGTTCCCCGACACTGCTCTACATTTTCTCCCACTAAATTTGTCAATTTTTCTCGTGCGTCTTTTTTTTCCTTTTTTTTTTTTTTTTTCTGTTGTTTTTTTTTTTTCTTTCGAGGCGGCGCGATTATCTAATGAAACATCGAGTCGCCTCATCCGTTCCAACATTTTCGTAACCCACACTCGAATTTAGCTCCATAAACGAGGAGAATAAAAGATCAACTTTTTTTTGCCAAGTAGGTCAGGTCTCCATGAATACTGATTTATGTTATGGCCAACCTAACGGCATTTCATTTTCACTTATTTTGAATTTTTTTCCTCGTATTTTTCAAGAATAATCGAAAAAAATTGTTTTCTTCACTTTTTCCATCCCTTCATCGATTTTCTTATCGAAAAAGAGGATAACGAGAACTCTTCGATCGAAATATAGAAAAAAAAATATTTTTAAACTCGAATTTATCGAAATTTTTGAAGAATTATCGAAAAAATGGGATTCTCAAAAATGTTCGTTCCCTCCATCGATTTTCTCATCGAAAACGAGAATCACGAAGTCAATTCGATCAAAATAATGGAAAAAAAAGTCAAAACTTGAATTTATCGAAATTTTATTGATTTTTTTCGATTTTTCTTTTAATGATTTTTCGGGCAGAATATTCGTGATATTTTGGCGTGATATTTGTAGTAAAGCCGGTAGCCTCGAGAGTTGTCTCATTTGTGATAGTCGGTTCGACGAAACGCTCGATTTTTTTTTCTCTCGGTTTCGTTCTCTAATTTATTAAGAGAGACGAAAATTTCCACGATGGTTGTTTCTCGGTCGGGCGTTCTTCCGCACGGTTGAGTTTTCGAGGCCCATTGTCCTTGAGGAATATTATTCTCTCGCTCTTTCCCTCGGCGAAAACACACACACGCCGCCGGGTCTCTGTTTTGGCCGTAGTGCACGAACGTTCAATTTCCAGCTCCTCGTTCCTGCCACGTTTTTTTTTTTTTTTCGCACACGAGAAACCAGAGAAATAAAAACGAAAAAGAAACTCTCGCTCCTCGGCTGCTGCTGCTGATCCTTTGAATTCCTTCACAGACAAAGGAGACCTCAGGCCCTTTTCTTCCTTTTTATCCCTTTCAAAAAATCTTTTCAACCTTCAAAAACCCAAAAATTATCATTATTATCCAACATTCTTAGTTCCCGATGGCCCTGAACCCGCCGCCTCGACCATTCGCCAAATTCTCCTTTTTTTTCCAACCGCCAAATCCCGCTCCCGTAATCCTAGATCCTTGAAAAATCTCATCCTCCCAAAGTCTCTCGAAACTCGATCGGAAAATCAACTTTCCGATTTTTTCTATAGAAAAAAAATTATTTATTGAAAATCCATTCATTTATTAAAAAAAGAAATAAAAATTGTTCATAAAAATGTCGTTTATTGTTATTTATCGAAAATCCATTTATTTATAGAAAAAAAAATGAATTTTTGTCGATAAAAATGTCGCGTTTATTGTTATTTTTTGAAATCTGTTTATTTATTAAAAAAAAAAAAATGTCGTTTGAGAATGGAATTTATTCGCAAAGAGTTGAGATGCCATAATCTCCTGATGGAGCATCCGAAGCTGTGTGTCGAGATTGTCCCGGTTTTCTGTTGTGTCGAACGGAGTCGAACGGGTTCTCGGTAAGCTCCGTTATAAACACGCACACGTGCTCTTGGCTCTTGCCGGAAATCGAATATCCGTCCTCGTAAAGATACCGCTCATTATTGCGAATTGGAGAAGATGATTTTTTATTTTTTCCCATTTTTTTCTTCCCGGTGATGAACTAAAGAGTTTGCGATGACGTTTGGAAAATTGCTGCGAGTGATGGGCGGAAGCGCGTAAATTCCGCCGAGAATGGAAAAAAAAAAAAAAAAAATTAAGAATTTCTTGATTTTTACGAAATTTCTCGTTAAAATCGTGATTTTTGTAGGGCAAGTCGGCAGGGGCGAGAAAATGGAACATTTGAAGATCGTCGGGCTGGATTAGGTCTGGACAAATGCAAATTTGTTTTTATTTATCATATTGCACCTGTCCCGGCCTGATTAGGTTCGCCGAAATCAACGGAAGCGACGAAAATCGAGAGGGCAATTGGAAAGGGCTCAACGAGAGGCAGGGTCTCGTTGAATTTCTTTCGAACTATTGCCTTGAGACGGTGACGAACGAATAAATGTTTAATCATCGAGTGAAACCCGAGAGCTTGGAATTTCATAATGCTCCAGAGCTTATCACTTGTCGACGCTAATTGCTGATCCCGACTTCCAGGAAATAATAAATACTCTTGGGGGCAATTACGTTTCGTAAAATCGACACCCGGATCATAATTTTTCGATTATTAATCATTTAAGGAATAAAATAACCAAAATCTCATGCATTTTCGTAGATTTTGGTCGATTTTTATGTTCGCCAAATGTTTGCGTTCACCGTAAAAATGTTGCTTTTTTTTTTTTTACTTTTTCGTTGCAGCGAGGAAGAATTTTTGAAGACGATGACGATTTTGGAGTCGAATCCCACGCTGGCAAAAAAATTGCGCAAAGTTTTGGTCAAGGAACTTTACGAAGGCATGTGCGCGGACTTGGACGACATTTTGGCCCAAGAAGATCTCGCTGTCGGTCTCGACAAAGCTGGCAAACTCGCTCACGAAGCTTTGAATTGTCCGGACGAAACTCTTTGGTAAAAAAAAAATCGAAAATTTCACGATTTTTTCCAATTTTTTTTGTTTTTCAATTTTTTCATTTTCCGGACCGAATTAATTATTTTTCCTGATCATTTACGTTGCGTCTCGTTACAGGCGGCCACCCGGCGACGTCAAAGAACATTTACGAAGCCTGGAAGCCCAGACAATGATCGAGGAAAGCAAACGACTTGAAAAACAAGTCGAAGAAATGAATAAACAGAACGAGGCGATGATGAAAGAAATCATGAAAAAAAGAGCCAAAGTCCAAGCCATTCAGGATCGCACCAATCGAGCATCGAAAATGATTCCCTTCGTTCTCCCAAAACTCGAAAATACTGTCCAGCAGCTTCACGACCTTGCCAACATCGCTCAAACGGACAAAAAGTGATTCGACCACGAGGGAAGTCTCTTTTGCCATTTTCCCGAATGTCTAGAGGCAGAAAAACAAATTCCATTCGCAAAATTCCGAAAAAAATCGGGAAAGACAAGATTTTTTGGATTTTCGGAAAATCAAACTCTGAGATAAAAATTTTTCATCATTTTTAGCTCCGAATCGACCTATTTTTAGAATAATTAATTTAAGCGTTGAATTTTTGAAAATTTTATGTTGAAATTTATTGTTTGTGTGAATAAATATCGTGATAAGTTAATTCTCAATTTTTTATTAAAAGAAAGAACAAAAAATGAATTTTCATTCAATTTTTACTTTATTTATTTATTCTTTTAGTTTTTTATTTATTTTTTTTTCAATGGTCAAAGTTACAAGTTTTTGCGGGAAGAAATTATTGAAATTCTGGTTTTTGGGAACGATTGGGATTTTTTTGAAGTTTTTCTTCGGCTTTGTCGACACGTTGACGCCATTTTTTGGCCTCCTTTTCCAAGGAATCTCGAAAGACCGCGTTCTCGATCTAGGAAGAAAAAAAACGAAATTTTTGGAATTATTTTGGAATTGCTGAATTTTTAGGGAATTTTTGTATTTTTTCTTTTTTTTCTCATTACGAACTTGGAGGAAATCGATGCGGTTGTTCGTTTCCCGGATTTGGGAATTCAGGACTTGGATTTTTTCGTCGACTTTTGAAATTTCTTCGGAAATTAATAAATTTTCGTGGATTTTTTGCACTCGAAGCTTTTCGAGTTCCAGCGAATTTTCCCGGCATTTTTCGTTCGAATTTTCTTGCTTTTTTATGAGGTCAAGAAAAGTTTCTCGGATTTCGAGGAATCTAGCGATTCGAGGATTCAGCGAAGCCTCAAAGTCTGCCCAATTGGATTCTTCGAAATTTATGCTCATTTGCTCCTTTTTTATTTCGCTCACATTCGTTATTTTCGTTTCACAACGCTCGAGAGTTTCATTTATACGGATTTTGCAATATTCGAGCTCTTTGTCGATGTTTCTTATCGTAGATTCGATTTCCAAAAGATTCGACGCCCTCAAGGTCGAACTTTCGTCGGCCGATTCTAGAATTCGAATTTTAAGGGTATTTTTTTTCGTATTTATTGAGCGGACGACTCGAGCCATCGAAAAAACTTGTGTCAAGAAATATTTACCTCCGAGTCGACATCTTTTAATCATTTTCGCAAGGAGCTCGTCAAAATTTGCGTGATCCATTTTAAAGACGACGATAAATACGTTTCCCATCAATTTTGGTTCGATTTTACGACGATGGTGGCGAGAGAAAATATTTACACACGAGAAAGGAATATTTTTACTCCAGCTCAGTCGGTAAATTACCGACTCGTGTTACTGACCGAGCAGGAAGCGCTCGGAACGCAGTGGCGCGTTCGGGAACTTCGTATTTCGCGCGAATTCGAGGCTCCGGCATCGATTGGTCGCCGGGCGGCGACCAATAAACTCGCTCTCTCTCTCTCTCTCTCTCTCTCTCTCTCTCGGAGCGTCGTTGTGCCTTTTTTCGCTGGGAGATGTCACCACGCGCAGGCGTCCGTGCGCAACCGGCGAACGCGCGGCGCGGGGTGAGTGAGACAGAGAGAGAAGAGCCGGGAGCGTAAAGTTGACTCTATCGTGCGGCGCGCGTCACGTCACTCGCAACGCACTCGTCCCTCTTCGCCATTGTGTTTTCAGCGCGCACAACCGTGTGTTTCTCTCTTTCCCCCCTTGTCCAGAAGTACCTCGCGCCCGCGCGTCGCGTGTTTTGTGTGAACGTGAATTTCTCGGCTTGAAGTTTCCCCTGCCCTTGTCCCTTAACGTATGCGTGTATTTTTTTCCAACGACGGCTTTATTATCATTTCTCTCTCTCTCTCTCTTTCCCAGCCCCCCGGTTCCCAACCCCTCCCTCCCCTCTCGGTCATCCCCTCTCTCTGTCTCGTTCTCCGTTGCCCAAAGACCCTGTAATCCATCTGGGCGATCGTGGTTCGGCGAGACGAACAATTTTTTTTTTTTCCAAAAATCGCGCATTTAAAAACTGAGGGATTTTCTCGTGTGTGCAAAGAACGGTGCAAGCAAGCTCGAAGCTTTTCATCATCCAGAGACGCCAACGTCGAGTAAGTACCGATTTTTCGTCTCTCTTTCTCGTCTTCATTTTCTTTTCTCTTTCCTGTCCTTTATTTCGTTCTCCAATCGCTTCGAACTAAATTCCGCGTCTCTGCATAAACAAATTTAAAAAAAAATTCTTTTTCTCTACTTTTCGCGACGATTCTTCGCCGCAACGTCGACGCTTCATTTTTAAGGTTAGTTTCGGTCTCTCTCGCACTCGCGTGCGCGCGCTTCATCGCCGCCGCGTCGTGACGCAGCCCTCTTTGATGCGCGTGGTCAAGCGTGTCTTAATAAACCTTTTTATTTATCAATCCCTCAAATTTTCGCCCCCAAAGTGTCACCCAACAAGTTCGCATGAGTTTTCAACGTTTTCCAAGTTTCTCCGTTGGAATTCGGCAGAGCCGAATCAAAATGCCGGCTCCGCGAGGTTAGGGAGGCCAAAAAAAAAACGACTCGACGCGACACCGTTGTTCGATCGATAAATTTAGAATAAATTCAACATTATTTCCACTTCCATTTCTCCACATTCCAAGAAAAATCCTTCGTGCTAATCCAATTTCGAAAAAAGTCTCAAAATCATCAATTTTTCCATTTCGTCTCGAGCTCGAAAGGTGAAGCAGCAAATCGATCGGCTTGCACGATAAGCTGTACATTTTTGAGTATGTGAAGGGTCGAAAAAGTGGGGCAGCCTCGGGGAGGGGGGGTAGAAATTCGAAAATTTGATTTTTTTAACGGATTTTTTTTATTGCGACGACGAATCCAACGGATTCTCCGGCCTCGGTCATTATTTTCGGAACTTTGTGTTCAAGGTCAAATACATCGAGCCGTCGACCTTGGGGGATCGAAAAAAATTGGAAAAAATTGAAAAAATATTCTGGACGTTTCTTAATTGAGTCCCAATCAATAATTCATCGTCGCAGTTTGCGATTCACACCTGTCAAAGTGTTTTATACAAAGAAACGTGTGAAAAAAATTCATTCGGGCTTTTTGACCAGAATTTCGTAAGTTTCGTCGTTTTTTTGAGGTTAAAGCCGTCCGATCGATAATAAACAAGTTTTGAAACGATAAAGACACTCCCTCTGGGAATTATGGAAATGTTGACTGGCAAATTTACCGGAAACGTGAAGAATGACGTAAAAAATAAAAAAAGGCAGTTAAAAAAATGAAAATAATTGAGAAAGCGAGAAAAAAATTGAACTCGATCGAAAGAATGGATCGTAATTATTTTCATCTTTTTTACGATTAGTTGAAAAAAAGGTGCGGAGCTGCGAGTAATTTTGAGAAGAAAACTAAATATCTGCTGGGATTCGTAATTTTTTCCACAATTGTGTGAACTTCGGGCACGCTCGATGACGCTTCTCGCTCTCTCCGCGTAGTCTCCTTTTCACATTATTTCCTTTTTCCTTCTCACAGACTCTCCATTCTCATTTTTCGAGCGTACTGTTAAATTTATCTCGCTCCCATTGACCGTAGACTCTTACAGAACTTCCGGAAGCTTCGTGCTCTCCGCACATTTTTTCCGAGAATCTCGTACCTGCTCGTTTCGTTACCGCCTTCGTCTTTAACGGATTTTTACACACAAAACGCCAATTTTTTTTTTGCCTTTTTTTCTCTCCAATAAACCGCTCGAATTTTGCAAAAATTTATTCAAATTCAGTCTGAATTTTCCGATCTCATCTATTCTCGATCCATAATTTTAATAACAATTTTATTATTATTTATTGTTTATTATGTTATTTATTAATTATATTTTTATTAATAATTCTAATCAATTTCTCCATTTATCGATTCATTTTCAATTAAAAAAAATATAATAATAATTAATGATAATATTTAATTGATTATTCATAATATTCGTTAGAAATCCGTAATTGGAATAGTAATTAACGATTGGAACGAGTTATTAAAATTTTTCGTGCGGCTCGAAAAATCGAGAATCCCAGAATGTCTCTTTTGTTTTTTTCATTATTTTTTTTCCAGGGCCCAGCGGCCCTGGTCGGTGAATGTTGTTGTGTGTCGTCGCCACCAGGTTGTCCTCTGCTCAGCACAACAAAGCGTAACCACGACGACTCGAGCACTCTATCGCGCTCTCCCTTTCTCTACTTCGCATTTCCGTTGCCATCACAAAACTCGCAACTTGTATTTAAAATGAATATTTTTTCGGAAAAACGTGTCGACAAAATTTTTAATTTCGTACAAAAAATAGAAGAAAAAAAAGAATAAATGATTGGTGAAAAGAATAAAAAAATGGTGGAAATGATTAAGAACGAAGGGAAATAATTCAATATGATCTCCGGGAATTGCGCGGAAAGCGAAACGAGCGTAGAATTATAGAGACTGTGATGAGATCCGTGGCACAAATCTCTGAGCTACGAAAAATAAGAGAGAATGGAAAGAAAATAATAATGACGATGATGATGATGATAAAAATTGTTAAGTATGCGGTTTTTCGAGGCAACGTGGCTCACGAGAAACGACAGATTGTTATGAATGTATACGTGCTTACAAAATAATAGGGAAAAAGGGGAATCCACCATGCAAACTCAAAACAACCATCTCTATGCATTTTGCTCTTTCTTCTTCTCGTTGTTACGTCCAACATATTGAAGCCTCGATTTATTTCTCTCTCGTCTTCTCTCGCTTTGCCTATATTACGAGAGTTATCTCGAGAATCTTTATTACACCCGGATAGAGACCGAGATTAGCTCGGGAATAGTTTGCCTTCTCAGGTCGACTTCGCATACGAATCGCAAACTTCGAGATGCCTCGAGCCTTTTTTTTCTTCTTTTTAATACATTTTTATTATTTATTTCTCATTCGGACTTGAATTTTCTCCACATCTCTCTACGCACGCGTTCCCATTTTTTTTTCCCAACTTTCTGCTGCGTGCATTATTATCATTTTGGCACTTACGTCATTATTCCATTTAGACATAGAACATTTAAGGGACTGGATGAAAAAATTTGAAAAAATAAAATAAAAAAATCAAACGGATAAAATTTAGAGAACAGAATGAAAAATTCATTTATTTGATAATTAAATGAATTATTTATTTATTGAACGAAAAAAAACAACAACGAAATTCGATTATTGAGAAACCACGAACCGGAAATGAATCGAAATTTTTGCCGACTCAATGAAAAAGCAAAGAAAAATTCAATCGACTCGTATTTTTCGTATTGGATTCAAAAATTGATTCATTCGATAATTAATATTTGAATTAATAAAAAAAATTTTAAAAAATGGAATTATCGAGAAAGTACGAACCGGAAGTGGGTCGGAAATGAAAACTCATGAAAAAGGCTTTCCTTTTGTTGTGCGACGTGGACGAGAAAAGAAATGGAACAACTTTGAATAAAATGGAACATGTAATGAAAATTGAGAAACGATGGCGCACCCAAATGGAAAGAAAACAACAACACGAGTGCCTTCTCGTTTGCTTAATAACGTGTGGAAATCGAGGTGCACGATGCACATTAATAATTAATGATATTTTTTTGACGTTCTCTCGCCTCCCAATGCGTCCCACTCGTTCGTGTCGCCAGGCCTCTCAATTCCTCGATAAACTTATTACAGCAACCGATACGTTTGTAATTGTTGTTGGCAACCTCAGAGAGCACGTGTTCTTATTACTACGATATCTGCCCGTGAAAAAATCATCAACGTTGCCATCCGAAGTTTTCTTTCATTTTGCGAAGAAAAAAAGAAGAAAATATATGAAAAAAATGGAAATCGACGTTATTGAGGGTCTGAATATATATTTTTTTCAATCCATAAATGAAGAATTTCCGAGGAGAAATCTTTGAGGTTGAATTTTCATATTTTTTGGCTTTTTTGCGAGGAAAAAAAAAGAAATAGTTGAAAAAAGTCAAAAGCAGTATTTTTAAGGGGTAAAAAAATATTTATTCGATCGATAAAAATGATCGTTTCGGTTGGTTGTTTCGTTAGACTAAAAGTTTGAGACACAAAGCCGGTACGAAGCTCACGCGGGTTCTGGAGCTCGCGAGGCTCACACGTAAGACCGCGAGAGATGCCGCGTGCCTGAATTATTGAGGATGGCGTGCGGAGTTTCCTCCCGACAAAAACTCTCCTCTGGATATTTCTGTCGCAGCTACCCCCTGTGCCTTTTTCACGTTCAGCTACACTTTGCAAAGCGTACAGGTTCTTCCATGCGGAAATTTCAGTAAAATTCATTATTTCCGTTTAATTCGGACAAGTTTCAAATTTTTCGGGCCTAGTGGTCGGGGGTGGGTATTTGTTGACGATATGGGTAAGAAAGGACGGGCGTCATTGACACCGAAGGATGAAAAAAAAAAAATGTTTGCGAAAAATTTTCGTACAAAAAAAAAAAAACAAAAATTTCGTCAAGAATTTTTATTTCAAAAAGTTGTATCGAGAAAAATTCGAAAAAATTCCACGACCTTACTAACACCTCGGAGAATCGACTATAAAATTGGCAAATCGTTCGGAAGATTTTGAGGCAGTTGTTCGAAACATTAAACGTGGAACTTCCGATACGTGGGAAACGAATGACGTGCCGGGGAGTCCGGATTCGCCTCCCTCCTCCTTATATGCCGTTGATGCATGCTCCGTTACGTTCTCGTGCACGAGAGAGCTTTGTACTGTCTCTTGGTTCCCTCCTATTCCTCCGATCGAGTCTATCCACATACGTGGATAAAATACACCTTTAAAGACAGGAGGACAGGTCGCCTCTGTGTCTGCTCGGAACTTGCTCTCTTCAGGGGGGCAGGGATGACCGTCTCGTCCGAACGGCGTCCGGCACCCTCTTCTCCAACTTTTTTCCCCCACGAACACGAACCTCGCGTTTCCACCCCCTCCTCACCACCATTTTCAATGAAAAAAATAATACGAGACTGATTTCCATTCCCTCAGCTCATACGTCGCTCACTTGCCTTACGTCATTCTTTATTCTTCTTTATTTTCATCCATCATTATGATGCCCATGATTTTTCATATTATATTGTACTTGGATGCATTTTAAGCTGGAGCCCTGATTTATACATTTTTTTCTTTCAATTATTTTTCATTCAATTTTCATTTTTCTATATTGATTTTTTCGACAATTTGGCTTTTTATTATCGACAGCTTTTTTTCGTTTTTTTTTATCATTCTTTATCGTTTGCACGAATCGAAGGAGAAGAAACGAGGGAGCGAGTGAGAGAGGTCGCTCGATATCGCATCGTTATCATGAATTTATTAATAGCAGAATCGCGTTACAATAATCTCACTTGGTGTAGGTATTTGCAACACGAAAGTCAGTGCAAAATCGGCTCTGAAACATAATTTTATTTCGTTTTTATTATTCCTAGAAAAAACGCTCATTTTAACCTCAACTTACGTAATATAATGGCTAAAGAATACACGTTTGTCCGTTACTACGAAAAATCAATACAATAATGCTGGGCTATTAGAATTTCAGTTTTTTTTTCGTTACGTTGAAGTTTGCATCGTTCGAATGGAATGGAATTAATTTTTTTATTTGTCAAAGATCGTTATTTATATTGAGATTGAATTGTGACGATTAACCGATCGGTTTTTGGCCCCAGAATAATAAATTGGTACGAAAAATTTCGGATTATTTTCAAAGCCAAGAAATAATCAATAAAAATAAATAATTTTCGTTGCATCCCAACGAATTCGAATCCTCGGCTATTTCAATGAGAAACGAACGGATTGAAATTTTTAGAAAAAAAAAAACAATCTCGATCTAAAAAAAAAAGAAAAAAATAATTTCAATGAATAAATTCGAATTATTTATCGTAAAAATGTGCGCGAAGGGTTCTCAATAATATTTCGTGACGAGCCCACAGGGCAGGTAAAAATTTGCCCACAGTCTGTCATATGCAGCTGTTTTTTTTTTTTTATTATTATTTTTCAATATTCACGATACAAAGACTTTTGACCACTGGGTATAATATAAAGCTTGGAAGAAAAAAGGAAAGGAAATGGCTGCGCGGTCTGTAGTGAAGGAATAAATTTTTTATCGAGGTCGTGATTATTATTGCGATTTTCTTTGTCCTCTATTTGACATATTCTCGTGTGGATTTACGTTGACATTTGGATGGACGAAATAGCTTTTTGGAAAGTGCGTTTATGTCCCTGGATCAAGGTCTTTTTATTCCTCACTATTGAAAATTTGTCGTTCATGCTCTTATGGTTTGCATGTGAATCGCGAGAGAGACGATATTTTTGCAAACTCCAACAGTCCAAACGTTGTTGCCTCTTTCGCTCATATGAAATTTTCTACTTTTTAGTTTTTTCTTTTCCTCGTTTTTTTTACCTTAATCAGACTTCGCTTAATATGAAAATATCCACAAACGTCACAGGCACTCCCTCCTCCTTATTTTTTCCATTTAATTTCGTATAATTCCACTTTATCCTCATTGCTCACATGAAAATTAATACAAATTTTATATTTCATTAACTCTTGGCTCTGTGCACGCGGTCACTCCCAGATTTATGCATTTTACCGGAATCAGTTGATTTTCTCGAAATATTTAATCCCGGATGTTGAGTGAAAAACTTGATGCGGTGTTGCTGCTCGTTGCTCGAATTTTGTCGAGGAATCTGTAAATATTTTTCAATAATTAACCCTCGGAGTACACACTGGGTCAATTTGACCCGAAATTTCCATCTACATCAAGCAATGAATTTGTATCCATCAAATATGGAGAATCGAGTTTAAAAGATTTAATTAAAAAATCATATTCATGGGATACGATTTGAAAAACGCCTTGGGTCAGATTGACCCAGACTCCACTCGAAAGGTTAATTTTCATCTATATTTCTTTGGCTTCATCTCGACCTATGATTTTTTTGTCCAAATTATCTAATTGAAGCGATTTTAAATTCCCGCAATTGGACCTGTTCGCAATTCGTTATTTTGGTATTTAAAAGTTCTGGCTCCACGGAGCCTCAAAGGAATAAAGTTTTTACCTGCAATTACTCTTTCATTATTGTTATTACTTTTTCCTTTTTTTTTTAATCACGAATTTGCCATTTGCACTAATTATACACGAGGGTCTCTCGAGCTTGTCTCCTCCACAGACGTTTATATATATTTAAATACACGTGTGCACGTCGGAGGTGTATACAAAAAATATATGTGGGTGCTGGTGGTGGCGGTTCGGTAGAACATATGTAGTCACCACCCTCACTCTTAAGGCTGGATTCCTCGGTGGGTGGCTATCAAATATGCTCGGACAGATGCGTCGTCCCCACAGTAGTTTGCCATTCTTCCTCTATGCCTGAATTTTCCTCAAGTCTTTCTATACATACACCCTCACCGTTATCCGTCTCTTTCTCTCGGACATTTGAGTTGCAACACCGCCACTTTTCTTTACAGTTCCACCCCCTTGTATCAAACCGACGTACGATGAGAAAATTGCATATGCAAGGAAAACTCTGCTGCTCTTTTCAATCGAATTATTACTTTTTTTTTTTTCACCATTTTTCGGATCATTTCTCTTGATCGTGCATTTTCTGCATAATTATTCAGCATTTTCCATCGAGACGCTGACCACTGAGTCTTTAATATCATGAAAAATCTCCTCCACGGGGAAAAAAAACTTGGACAAGTACATTGTTTCTTTTGACTAAATTGAAACGTCAATGTTGGTAAAGTAGAAAATTCACTCTCGACGAGACACTACCCAGTGTAAAAAAAGTGGGAAAAGTATCGAATTTTCATCTCTCGACGATTTCGGCCGGCATTACGGAGACGCGAATTAATGGAGAAGCCAAAAAAAAAACAACATTCTCATGATTATGTTGCGGCCTATGTGCCGAAACGGGCATTCCTATTGTTGGACGATCTCGGAAAAATATATACGGCGTGTTACGGTTGAAAAGAGCACGGAGAAATGTTGGGACAAGGAGTGAAGAGGGTATCGATTAATTATTCATTAAAATGTCGATCGATGCACGGTGGAACGTGGCTTTCGATTAAATATTGATGGCTTACGATCCACTATACCTCCCACGCATCGAGTTCTCTTTCTTGCCAATTTAGCATCGTCCATGCTTTCTTTTTTTTTTTCCATCAATACCTCATTTTTATTTTCTCCGGGGTTCAACCTTTTTTTCCTTCCTCACAACAAACATTCACTTGATTTATCTTAACCGTGATAATTAATGGAAACCCAATCGGAGCGGTTCCGTTGCAGGTTCCGGTCTCGTTAAATTCGCCCATTTTTTTCTCTTCCAACGCTCCTCGTTTCATTTCTATTTCCGTCTGATTCTTCAAACCTGCTCACTGTTACCAGTCAATGCTTTTTTCCGGAGCATCGATACGTTCGATTACAGGCGAACGAGCCCGAAACTGACCTCGCACTTTTTTCCATCCTGCATACCCATCGCTTTGCCGGCGTTTCAAGCACCAAATGTTAGGGAAACTTAAAAAAAACATACAGAAGATTCGTCAATATTTCCCAAAAATATCTCCATGACCTAGAAAGTTCGTAGAATATTTTTTTTGCACTTACCCTCCAGCGTATCCAACTCAGTGGGACCCGTTATTTATTATTTTTCTGGCTGAGCCAGTTTTACTCCAATTCCTTGAATCTAGGGACTGCGAATTCTCAGCTGCTTGCGAAACAGTCGGGTTTAAGTTTAGCAACGTAATTATATACAAGTTTATGTACATTTAGCGAGCTGGAGAAGTTGACAAAGAGTAAAAACGAGTGGAGGAGCCAAAGGAACGTCGGGGAATAGGGGGAGAGGGAGAGTCAGGGGTTGGAAAGCGGGAGAGAAAATGGTTAAAGAGGCTCAGGTCGGCGGGTATAGAGACAAAAGTGGAATAATATCGATCACATGGATATTGTTGATGCGAACGGTAACCAAGGGTGACAAGGGGCTTTTATTGTCCAATGAGAAGACTCGCGGTGTCCGTACTTTTCCTCCAATCAGCTTCAACCGAGCCTCCAACGTTTCTTTGATTGGTCGATCGACGAGGATAAAGCCTCGAGTTCGAGGCTATTACGAATCACAAACGGTTACGCGCGCGACAGTGCTCCAACTCCTCAAGGGATCGAGCACCCTCCGTTTACTTGGACGAGTCTCTTGTTTTTCCAAGTCCTAGTCATCCTCGAACTTGGAAACTTTGCTACATTCGCTAGTCCATAGCGAATTCTTCCAATTCTAGTTGAAGAAAAATAAACAAACAAATTCTTTCCCTCGGTCCGATCGAATTGTTCGGTTTCATTTTTTGAAATTCTATTGAGGTTTTTAGTCGAAAAATCGTGGGTGCATCTTTTTTTCGAAATTCAATTTATTAAACGGGAGTCTCGGTTCCGGGGCATCGACTTCGGATTCCAAGGGCCACACGTCAGCTGTAAGATTTTATCGTCTTGTGGTTGTTGCACTGTTATTCGCTTTACCATTAAAAATAGCGACTATAAGAAGAAGAAAAAAGAAGAATAAAAATACAGCCTCGGCCGGAAAGATTAAAGAAAGTTTTCCATCGTCTTCTGTCTGCCCACGGTGTTTTCACAGCCTTGAAAATGAACAGCAAAGTCGCAAATTCCGGCACTTTATTTTCCACTAATTTGAAAATTTTCTCTTGCTTAGCGGCCATCAAATCTCTACTAGGGCCTCGAACATTGCCAGCTCTCTTGGCATAAGTAATTTTTGAAATCTTCCAACAATTTTTTATATTCCAAGCCGAAGAGTATTTTTACTGCCTCAATTTAGTCCTCGTGTGCACCCAAACGTTTGGTTCGCTCGTTAACAGCTCGTAAGATTTATTGCTTCATGCTAACGTTAAATTCTGCGTCACGATCCGAACCAAGTAACGATGTAGCCATATTTTACTTGGCATTACCGCTAATTGAGTGAACGAAAACAAAATTAGTTCATTTTGTTATTCCATTTTTGTGAATAATTATTATTTTTGTTTCTTTTTTATTAATATTCGTGTCGCCATATTTTGGTTATAGAAAAACCTCATCAATACTCGATAATCGACTGGGAAGGCGCCATTCCAGCGCGTCCTAATCATCCCCCAAAGCTGTACTTGGCCGCGTGGCGGTAAGTGGATTCATATCTATTGGCCATGATTTAGGGGGTGAATTTTATGTCCTTATAAAATTTTCATTACGACCAATTGGCCTTGCATTCCTTTTTCATTTCGTTGATCAGTTTTGAATGATGGAATTCGGTCTTATCAAAGGGTGGCATGTAATGGTCGAATTCGATTGAACGAAAAAACAATCGAGACTCCAAGCTCATTTTATTTGAAAATTATTGGCTCAGCATAGAGAGGTTGGGGATGCTTCACGCACGTGAGACCCCGCAACGCGTGTGGTCCACATTGTCACAATCGAAAACGTGTCGTTTTCGGGGCACGAAGCGGTTGCAGGGATAGCAGTGTTTACGGGATCGAAAGAGGGGGTAGGGGTCGCGCGCATGCGCCTTGAAAGCGTAAAAATCCACCACCGCGACGTTCCGGCCAAGCAGGCACATACGGGGGTAAATTCCGCGAAACGAATTCAGTATCCACCCGACCATCAGCTGATCGATATACTCGTCAGCAGGCACGCTAGGGCGCCTCGAGTTTTATTAAAGCGTCGCCTCACGCACGCCAAGCATCCCTCATTTTATTTATTTATTTATTTTTCTTCCATTTTCGTCACTCACCTTGCTCAGTGTTTTCATTTTCTTCTGCATTTTTTTCTCTTTTTCGTTCCAATTCAAGTTTTCCTGTTTTCTTCTTTCTCATACTTCCATCCCCTTCCTTTCGACAATTCGCTCGTGCACCCTCAAACCCTTGCAAACCCTTGAGCCTCCAGCCCCGTTCGCGTGACCGACGTTTTCCTCCTCCCAACCTTTGGCCAACTCCACACGCGTTCATCAACTCGCAATTAGTGTCGTTAGTGCGCGATTCCATATTTTTTCATCCCCCATCCCCTTCAGTTTCAATGATTTGTGAAAATTCTCCGTATCCACATTCCTCCATATTTTTTTTTCTCCACTTTCTCGGTCAATCATTTGCCCGCTTCTCAAAAACTTCATTAGTGCTAAAAAAGTGAAGGGGTGACTGCAAATACTGTTTTTAACTCGTACACTTTTGGAGGAAGAATTGAACAAATTTATTGCCTTTTGTGCCCGTGTGCTTCGAAAGACTTTCCGAGTGTATCAGTTTGTTGGATGCCAAAATTTCGCCCTCACCCTCATTCGTATCTTTTTCTTTTTTTCCAACCCCCCTCGAGTGGACACGTACATTCTTTTATTCTTCTTTTTCAATCCCCTCTCCTTACCGGATTGAGCCAAGCACACGAGGAACTAGACGGACCAAGGTACGTTCTTTTCACCCTCGAGACGACGCCACTTTGTGCAAAAGTCTCGAGGCAACCCAGTTTTCGAGCTCTTTTTTGTCCTCTTCCCAATTTTTCTAAGCCCTGCCTCTTTCTTTTGCCTTCTACTTCTTCTTTGCTCGTAGTTAATGGAGGAAATAAAAAGCTGCATTGAAAAATATTAATTAGCATCTGGTTCTTTTCTCTAACGAATCACCCCGAGGGTCTGGCTTTCGATTATTTTTTCCGCGGGAATTAAGAACTTGAAACCTCACTTCAGAGTATTCAATCGCGTCGAATCAAACGGGAATAGTAATTTTCTGGGCAACTTGGAATGCAAATGAAAGTTGATGGAATATTGTCAATTTACGTCCAAGTTCGAGTACTGTGTAGTCGGTGTAGCGAGAATATCGGATGAACCGTAACACCTCCCCGTTGTTTGCCTGCATCCTCGAAACAAACAAAGATGATCGGATAGTAGAGACGTTCTAATGGGGTGCAGACATTTCGTATCGAATGCACTTGTTGAAACTTCCTCAAGATGCTTTCAAATTCACAGACTAATGAACAAGTCAATTAGATTATACAATTTGTCATTAATCTGCATTCAATGAATTTTCGTGCTATGGGTAAGGCGCTAGCGCGTTCCTTGATACGAATCTTCATAATTAGATTCGCGACCAAAACCATCCGATTCAGAATGTTATTCCGAGCCAAAAAGTTCTTAACCGTTTTCCTATCCGATCATTTCCTGGCGAGTTATCAACTGCTGAAGTTGAGCCAATGGCAAGCCGACAGCAGGCTCCGCCTACCGACGCTATCTTATTCCACGTTACCTATTGGTTTAACTTTGGCTTTGAATAACTCGTCAGGAGTTCGTCCGATCGAAAAATGGCCGGATACTTTTCGATTCACAACTTCAATCCACATCTCATTCCATGAGTTTAGTTTAGAAATTTAAGGTACTTTGTGCACAAAGCCACATGAATGAGCTGTCACATCCAAAAACGAGAAACACGCAACTTTAATTCGTATTACGGAGAGAAATACGGTTTTGTTTCTCTTCCCCTGTTCATTCGGTGTCTCTCTTCATCTTGCAATTCAGCTCGTGCGTCACTGCAGTGCGGTAGTCCAGTCACGCATTGTTCACTATCATCATCCTTGGCTGCCCTCGTTTACGTCGTCTCCGTTCAACCGTTCGTCAACTCCTCTCTGTCTCCTTGCCCGCTCTCCCTTCGTCTTCTCGTCTCTCACGCTCGCTTTATTACCAAACGTTTAATATACACAAGAGAAATCGATTCGCGAGAGATACGAGAAACTCCGCTGGGACGTACAATGCATCAGTATCTCCGATTAACCCCTTTCGAAATCACCACTCCGTAAATCATCGTAAATTCGGCATTAAGCTTATCTACCAATAAATATTCATATTAATATCCATCTTTAGATAAAGTCACAACAATGTAGCCTTTTTATATAATTTCATCTAAAAATGAGTAAAAAAATCACATTCCTCTTTACTTTTCGCCATTTTTTTGCAAAGCTTCATTCGAGCTTTTCAAATTTTAACACAAGTAAGTTTTTTCACCAAATACGAATGTCCAAAATCTGAAAAAATCGAGCAGCAAAAAAAAAAGAAGTTTTTCTCTTAGTTTCGTGATAATCTCGATCCAGTCTCAAAGGTGAATCAAAGGAGCTCGTGGTATTCAAGATTCCTTGAAAGGATTTAAACGTTGAAGGAGGGGGGGGTGTGGAAAATTTCATCAAAGCTCAAAGGCCGGATTGCTGCACGTGAAAATGCTTTACCGGCGTTTCAATCGCGCAATATTTGAGCTCGTTGCATGGCTTGGACGTTCTTGGTAGATTCAGATGGAACAAGTATGACCCCGTGAATCTAATCAACTCAATCCTAGCAACCCTGAAATTCAAGCATTTTCAAAGTACAAACAGAATTATGAAGCTCCGATTTGCTGGTTAGAAAAAATGCCCTAAAGGCGCTCAGGAGAAAGTTGAAAATTTGAAAAAGGTTGACGAAAAAAATTCCGACGTCGACGAAAACTCAAATTTGTTAAAAATAATCCGAGCGGATGTCAAATAATTTCTAGAAAAGCTGAAACTGAAAAAAATTGCAAAATTGGCTTCAGTTTTATTTTCGTATTGATGAAACTCAAAAATGATAAAAAAAAAAAAGACGAATCGAAGTTTAGTTGTGACTGAAATCTTCTCCCCTTCCCCTTTCCTCGGGACACACTGCTCGGCGACACGCTAGCGAGAGAAGGTGAAGGGAAGGGAGGAAAAATGCTTCGCCTAGTAGTATAGACGAGGAAGGAGTAGGAGGAGAGTATTTTGCTTGGAGGAGGAAGAAGTCAGTTCTCCTTGCGTGGTGTATATACGTTTGTGACTGCGTGTTGTGCGCGGTTTATCTCGATCGAGGTTCCCTCGCGAACTCCGTCACACTTCGCCGTCTTCCTTTGCGCTCGACTCTTTAAAACGCTCCGAGAAACAAGCGAGCCTTTTTTTCACTCCTCTTTCTGTCTTTCTGCCAATCCCTTTGTCGCGAACCTCACATTCCCTTTGCCTTCCCTTTTCTCGGCCTCGTGATAAATCGATTCAAATCCACGGAAAAAAAATTGTACGCCGCGAGATTCCAAGTTCGTAACTATTCCCTGCTTTTTTTCTCATTTTTTCATGTGTACATCAAATTCCTGTTGATGATTGGTGGGGTGGAGTGATTTTAGGAAATTACGTTTTTACGCATCGATCGATCTTTTCAGTGCATAAATAAAAAGTGCATTGTGCAGCTTTCGGTTGTGGATACAAAGTCGTGCGTTATCATTGTGTCAACAGCCATCCCCACCGGTCCAAGTTCCCATCGAGTCCACAACCAATTGGACAGCCAAATGGCGGATTTAAAATCTAAATTCTTTGTCCAATTGAAACAATGAAAAATACATTTTTTCTCTCGTCAAAATACTTCAACAATGTGACCAATTCGATGATTCATTGCGATAACAAATTTTCACTTTATCGAGCTCGATGTTTAATAATCAGGTTCCGATAAAAATAATAATATTAATAATGATAATAATCGGCAATACGAACGACAGTGATTGCCAATAAAGCGATAAAGGTTGTTGTTATTGAGTTGGTGAAAAGAGAATGAGGGAAGGAAATCCACGTGTTTCAATGTTTTGGGAATTGATTTTTATTTTTTTAAGCCACCCGCAATGGTACGAAGATCGAGAAACTCGTTTCTTTACCTCCGTAAACGTTTAATTGCACCGGATGTGCAGTGACCTACCGTAACGATGAAGAAAAATATATATGTGTGTGGATACATATGGTCGAGAGTGAGGCGAAAATCTCGCATGTTTTTCTATTTTGTGCCGCTCGCATACCACTGTCTCTTATTTTCTCTCGAGTCTTTAAGAATCTCCGCTCCCCCTCTCTTTCTCTGCGTCAAAATCCTCGACTGACGCTCGAGAGCTTCGTGTCTTGCGTGGGTGTTAAACGATTCGTACACCTGCCAGGTTCACGTTATATATTAGGTGTCTCGCGATGAAACGCTCCTTAAATATTCTACAAGAAAGATTAATCACCATTCTCGAAAATCGTTCAGTCCATTAATTTTTCCTTCCGAAAAATATCGGTGATCGATTTTTCAAAGTGAATGTCTCAATTATTTTTGATACTCGCCGAGAAATTGATGTTGGAGAATTTAAACATTCTGAAAATTCGATGTTACATTTTTTAATGTTACGTTTTTCGTCAAAATTGGATCGAACCATTTTGAATTCCGTAACTCCTGGTATAAATTACATCTCGGGATATTCCAGTTTCGATCAATCGCGATGATTTATCGCTTCAGTATCACTCACGCGAATGTACGTTGGGTATTTTCGCGAGTGCTTTGACTCTATTCTAAGAGAGTTATCGCTCTTTCTCTATCGTGCCACCAGTCACAGCTGTGCATCGATCATTCCACTTGCTTTATCCATTGCCCAGAATAGTTGTAATAAAAGATACGCTGAGGGAATGAAAATCGACCCGAAATATCGATGTGTTCACTGTAGATGAGAATTTCGTTTCTCATGTCGTCTCAGACTTGTTCAAAGTTCATCTCCATTCTTTTTTAACGATTTTTCAAATTTTATCTCTTGCAGAACGTACGGCCAATCTACCCCAGAAGTTAGAGAAACGCGAGCACCATTATTGGTAAGTAGCGCATTCACTTAAATCTCTACACACAATCACTAAAAAATTGCCACAAACATGATTTCCTGAATAAACCACGCGGAATATGCCGAAATACTTGGAAAATCATGTCACCAATTTACAGCGTGAAAGATGAGAGAATTCTGAAGAGAAAAGTCCTCAACGATTTTTCTCTACGATGTGTCGTTGACGAGCAAGACATTGTTGAGTTCCGGCCAATCAAGCGCGCCGCTGAGCGATGCCCGGAGTGGGGGAGGCTCCGCCCTCGCTTCCCCCACTCCTTGCGGGGGCGCTGGGTTGGTTTCCACAAATCTATGAATATCTCCGAAACGGTGCGTCGCACATGAAAATGCTCAAGGACTTTTCTCTTCGGAATCTCCCAATATATCGATTCCCGACGTTGGAAATTCAACTTTCGAAACACCCTGTATGTACGAGAATTTTTTAACTTTTTAATGAGGCTACTGTGAAAAAAAAAAAATTGGAAAAATCGTATAAAAAAAATGAAAATTGATATTGAAATAATTTCAATCAAGCACGTGGCGCGCATAATCGAGCTCGAAAATGTAGTTATTCCACTTTATTTTGTGCGTGGGTTCGACCTCGTGTTCCACTCTCGTCATACCTTCGACACCTCGAGTAAATTTATATGAGTTTTAATAAATCCATATTAATGCAGTAGCATAGATATGTATAAATGAGCGTAAAATCTCCCAAGCCAGGAGAGCCACTTGTCGTATTTGTTCGATTCCTTTCGTCTCGTTCTTACGTAAACATTTTTTTCTCTCCACTCTATTTTTCATTAGAACCTTTTTTTCCTCGACTGATATGCTCTGAGCGATAAACAAATCCAATTTTATGTGAGTCGATCAGCGACACCATCGCAGGAGTACAAATACGTGGCCTCGACATTTTTTTCTTCACTTTCGCTTTTTACCGAGACAAATTTACGTTCGATCTTTTGGGTCTCTGCCGACCATGAATGAGCCACATTTTTCGGCAAATCCTGCCAATTTTTTCTGCTCCCAGGAAAACCAAAAAATATAAAAATAAAAATAAAAAAAACCACAATTTTTTTTGTCTTTTTCAAACGATCGACAAAGTCAATTTTATCGTCGGATAAAAATGAGAAAAAATAAATATAAAATGCACAATAAAAATGAAGAAAAATATTAACACGAGGCAAAGGGAGGGGGATAGGCAGCCGGAGAAAAAGTGAGAGTGCTTGAGAGCGCACTACGAAGACGAGGATCTGGAGGAGATCGGTCGAGGCATAGACCAAGGGATAGGGAAGGGAGCAGTGGTTTGACTGGTACAGGACGTTACCCTCGAGTTTCCTCTCCTCTTTTTTCCTCATCTTCCGTTCTCTCCTTCCCGTTTGCCCAGAAGGGCATATCGCATTGCAGTTGCGATTGCAGCTCCGCGAACAAGGCCAAAGGGCCGGCGCGACCAGTCCCTTTTTTTTTTTTTTTTTTTTTTTTTTTTTTTTTTTTTTTTTTTTTTTTTTTTTTTTTTTTTTTTTTTTTTTTTTATTTAATTTTTTTTTCTTTTTTTTTTTTTTTTTTTTTTTTTTTTTTTTTTTTTTTTTTTTTACGAGAATAAATTTTCAGCGCATTCCGTCAAGCCTCCCGACAATGCTTGATCGTCCGTTGGCTTCCCACAACAATCATTACTCGTGCTGCAGCAATATTCAGCTCCCCTAACCGCGAAAAAAAAAAAACAAAACGTTCCTCCAGTAATTTGTTTTCCTATCGCAATGTTTTACACCGTAAACAATTGTTTTTCCATACGAATAGATTTTTCGGGCGGAATTTCATAGCGGAGACAAACTTGGTCGAGATTTTATTTAAATGAAGAATAAATAAAGGTACGGGGCCGAGAGAGAAAGGGACAGAGAGAAAAACAGTCACTGGGGGATGGGTAAAGAGATTTAAGGGTCGCGAGAAAGAAAAAGCATGAAACTCTTCTCCCCTTCAATTACATCGAGTCCCCGGAGTGAGAAAAAGCAGGAGGGAGCCACAGAGGACAGAGAGCATTGTAGAATTTATGGGGCTTGTAAAAAGGCTATGGGCTATGGGTAATGGGTTATGGAGCTTGCAAGTTTTCTTCTCCTTCTTCTTCATAGCCATGAATAGATAGTCACTTTTACGGAGCGTCTCCCCTTTCCCTATTTTTTTAACTCTCTCCTCTCTTCAACTTCCTATCGCGGTTTTAAAATCGATAATTTCACGACTCAATAACGGCCTGTACCTATTTATCAAGCTTATTGAATAATAAATTGAGTTGAAAGAAAAATGAGCCTGCTATTCCAAAGCTCCGATATTCGCTTCCGGTACTAAACAATTTTTCCCGTGGATACTGTTTTAGATAAAAATTTGAAAAAAATCCCCAGCACTGTCTGCATATCGTGGAACGTGTCAAAAAATCAGCAACCCTTTTTATAAACTGGGTCACGAGTTACGGGTCTGTAAACATTTTTCCAAAATTCGAGCTTTTCGATCTTTACCATTTTTTTTTCATCACCGTCTGCTTCAGATTAATATCTGAAAAAAATACTCAACACTCGTCCGACTTTGGAGTACGCGAGAAATAATTAGCGACCGTGTATTTTGGTATTATCGCATATGGAGCCTTCCGTGTGGAATTTTCGGCTTTTCCAAGTCTCGAATCGGGCCGTTGATTTTTTTTTCGGCTTCTCTGAGGCTCCCCGGACATTCACCATTTTTTTCCCATTTTTTAAACAATTGATTTTCCGTCTAGAATTTCTTGAATTCTCGCTCCCGGTGCCCAATGGAATTTGAAGCTCGATTTTCATTTTTTTTAATTATTTTTTTTATATTTTTTATGCAAACACGGCCTCTGCGGTTCTCACAACGTAAAACCGATATCGATCCTCATGAGTTATCGTCCGTGTGCCCATTCCGAAGCTTGGCACACGATCAAATGAAAAAAAAATGGAAAAAAAAAAAACTGTCAGTCTGCGAGCATTGTTGGGCTCCCAATTTGCTTGATTCACGATCCCACAGCGACGTGCTGTCCTTAATTGCCACCCTGCATACATACACCTGTCCAGCCCTTGGCCCTCCCTCGTCCTTTTCCTTTTTCACCGTTTTTGCAACTCGCAAAAGTCAATCGGCAACCAGCAGAAGAAAAAAACGTTTGTTTTTTTATTCCATCCACTTCGTAATCTCGATCACGAAATTATCGCGTTTCATTTTATCGTCACAAACACCATCCAGGCCCTTAATTCGGGACCATAAAAGGAAATATCTATTTTCACGATTTTCAAACTTCCAGGCGAATGAATTAATTTTATGAAAAATAAAAACAAATGTAAAAAATCGAAAAAAATTTAGCAGAACTTCAAAACCCCATAACTCATGGAATTTATCGGAAGGTCCGCCTTACCCAACGGAATGTCACTCAGTATGATGCAATAAACAATTTCACGGAGGAAAAAAAATAATATTACATCGTTTTTCGGAAAAGTAACCAAACTGCATAATTACCAAATAAAATGATGGTTTATTCGTTTCATTTGATTTTTCTGGAGTCGGAAAATAAATGGCTTTCTTGATTTTTCAGTAATTATAACAATTTAGAAAATTTGGCCTTTTGTATTTAAAACACGAGTACACGAAGCACCAAACACAATTATCGCAAATTCTCTCGTCGATCGTAGACAAACGACGGACTTTGTGGCGCCGCACGCCACGCTTTTGTTACTTCAGACTCACCGGCGACCATTTTTCCACCCCTTACCCTGCCTCTCGCCCTTTTCACTACCTCAATCTTGCCCCCGTCGACTCCCTTCGTCTCCCTCCCACCGATTCTCAACCGCCGACAACGACACTCACCCCGTTTTGTCGGGGTTCCTCGTACTCTATCATTTCACTTGTTCTATCTCGACGTTCACGCGCACAAACACTCACATCGACGAATCATTAAAGAGCGAACGTTTCATCACGCACTCTATCGCGTTATTATACTCGTTTCTACTTGCCACTCTATCAGACAACAATTTTTTTCCGAATTTCCATCCACGGGCTGTCCACTAGACGTTTAAACTCGGGCAATCATAAATTTCTCATTATTTTCAAGGTCACGCACTTCTGACGCCTCTACTGTAGAAACGGTCGGAGATAGAGCAAAATTCCTAAGGACCAATTTTTTAGAGCGTCAAATTCCCTACAAAAAAGTCCCCGGCTTCATTTCTCCAATTCCAATAATACAGCCCCTAGAGCGAGTCAAACATCTTCATCAAAAACACCCTCACAAATCGATACGGTGAAAAAAAAAAAAAAAAAAAAAAACAGAAGCAGAGAATCTCAAAGTCTCTATCGCATATTAATTTCACAGCATGCAACCCGCAGACCGTTAATCAGCGATGACGTGCATGCTCGCTTATGCCAACGACAAAAACACCCTGAATCGCCTCCCCGAGTCGAACCCCCGCGCGAATTGACCTGCATGCGGTTTCGATCCTCCCGCTGTCACGATACACCAGCCGACTCACGCAAAACAATTTTTTCTCTCCCCTTTTTTGTTCTCTTCATGCTCCCTCGTAAAATTCATCTTACATGTTCTACAATGTACAAGCTTTTTCGCATACAATCGGAGCGAGCTTTTTTTTTAATCTTTCTCGTGTTTCGGAATACTTAATTTATGCCTGACGGGGTTCTCGTCCCTTGGCATTCGTGGCTCCAGCTCTTAACCCTTTTATTTTTATAATTCTTGTCTTCGTTCATGTTTTACTGCATTTTCTCCCACGCCCCGGTTCTCATTTTTTCCACACTTCATTTTTTCCTCGCCCCACCGATTTTTTCCCTTATCATTATTATTTCAACAAAAAGAAAAAAAAAAAAAAAAAAAAAAAAAAAAAAAAAAAAAAAAAAAAAAAAAAAAAAAAAAAAAAAAAAAAAAAAAAAAAAAAAAAAAAAAAAACATTCTCCATTGAAATTCGATCGAAGTCGCACGATAAAAAAATTAAATTAACAAAAATAAAAGATAATAAAAGCGTTTCTAATTATTATGGCACCGCTGGCAGAAACAAATTGCAATTACCGCGCCAAATGACGTTCAATTTCGTTCACAATGAAAGTCGTTCGCTGTCTGTGTGCCGAGAATATTGTCCCGGTGTACGTGGCCGAGGAAAACAAAGAGAAAATCGGAATTCGTTTCGTTATTATTTTTCTCATTTTCTCTCTCTCTCTCTCTCTCTCTCTCTATTTTGTGGAATTTCGTTTACGACTCGTGCTCTCTTTTTCTTTTCATTTATTTATCTCGTACCTTCCGCGTACATCGAAGAATCATGCTCGGCAGAGAACCAACCTTTGAAAAAACTTAAAAAAAAGGTTAACTCTCGCAGGGAATTGGAATTGAAGAAAACAACAACAACAAAAACGTTAAAAATGTACTGGGTACGGTGGCAGGCAACAAATTATTAACGTCGCGTGCATTCGCGATATGGCAGCTCGATAAATCGATACCGCGCTTCCGCTCGCAACTCGCCAGCTTTTTTTTTACTCCCTCGTCCCTTCTCCACCCCCTTCGCGATTCTTTCATCCTTATTTTTTCCCTTATCTTTTTATTCGTATTCCCGAACTATCTCCATCGCGAATATTCATCATGATACGAGAAACAATAGTAAAAAAATTTCAAATATAACATTTTTCCTTAAAAATATATTCGAAAAAATAACTTAATTTTTTCATCGAAATTTAATTTCGTCTCGACAAACAATGACGGATGATGAATCAAGTTGAAAATAAATGAAACATTGTCAGGGACAAAAAAAAATATAATTCCACGAGGTAACTCGCGACAAACCTTTCTCGTGGTTAATTGTGTTGCTGTATTTTTCATTTGGCTCGATATAATGCAGCTCGGCCATCCTCCCTCAAGAAATGTCACAAATTTACATTTTTTTTTCTCTCCTCGGTCTCTTTTCCTCTTTTATTCTCGAGTCACCAAGGAATGTCAATTAAAAGTAATTGTTTGGCTTAATTTCTTATTTAATTTCATCCACGCTCATTTCGCTGCCTTCTCCTCTGTATCCCATGCCAACGCACCCACAAACGACAACGAGAACGACCCAATTCTCGCTCCAGCCTGGTGGCTCAAATTTAATCAACATATTTTTAAATCGATCCGATTCATTAAATTTATCTATTTTATTTTATTTCCTATGGAATTAATATATAATAAATTATATCTCATTTAAAACTCATTCAATTTATTGATTTAAACAAATTTCATCAAATTCGTTATAATTGTCAGACTCGCCCCTTTCCAATCATTATTTATCGGGATATCCTTCAATTTATTCATTGCACGATTTACATCGACCAATCATGAATTTCTCAATTAATTCATGAATTCGGAATATCCCAAGAATGTCACACATGTTCAATTTTCAATAATAATTACGCACTCATTTATTTCGTCACCGGAATTCATCATTTTCTCGTATTTACACGCAACAATTTTTTACATTTTTTTTCGAAGAACAAAGACGTTATAATTTTATTTGAAACAATAAAATGAAATTCTAATTGTTCCATCGATTTTTGTCACCGGAAACATTAAAATTTCAATTAATATTCAATTTCTTTGTAATCAGTCGAGTCCCTCCAATGGTTACGATTTTTACAAACCTTTTACTTTATTATTATTTGTTTGTTTGTTTTTGTTGAGAATTAACCTTTGAAGCTGTATAACATTCGACTAAAATCTCCCACGGCACTAATTGCCGGTGTACACAAGAGGAATCGGTTGTCAGACAAACACTAACTGTTGGCCGTTTTATTGGCATGACGAATCGGCGAAGCGAGAAGAGGAGGAGCGGGGGAGGGGGGGGGGGGGGATGATCCGCGAGTATTTCGCGAAATTGTCGCGGCGAGAGAAATCCCCGAAGCTACCGAAAAAATGGGAATACGAGGAACATGGAACACGGCCAATTACCTTTGATCGCTTTTCCATCTTTCCCGATCCAAGGCTTTGAGCCGAATTACAAAAACACTGAAACGTAAATTACATTATAAAACATTCGTGCTCGTTTAATCAAACGAGAAACAAATTCTCGGTGCTATTCTAACATATTCAATATTCGCTGCATTTTTAAACTTGAGCCTTTTAATAATTTATCCCGTTGTTGACACACTTGGGTCAAAATGACCCGGCAGATATTTATGAGGCTTCTCTATAAATAACGAAAATACATGGAACATTTTTCGTGCTTTTTTCTTTAAGGATTTTTATCGTAAATACGGATGAAAAATTTTCACCAATTTTGCTGATTTATTTTTCGCTTTTTATTGTTGCAGAAATAATGAAGAGAGAGGCTGACGCCAGTGCTATGGCAGGGGGTCCTCAGAGTCCCCATAAACGTTACCGTCAAGGCGACGATGAACTCCGACTTCTCATCCCGAGCAAGGTACGTCCAAATTAATTGATTTCTTGATCGAATTTTTTCATTATTTTCTTCGCAATCCCTCTAAAGTCTCAGCGAAACATCGAGAGACTCGGCACAGTTTCGGGACAAGTATATTTTTTAAAAGTTTGAAAAAGAACAAAAGAAAAATAGTTGAAAAAAAATAGGTGAATTATTTTATCAATTAATTATGTTGGGATTGACGAAACGAGCTGAAAATACGCAACGTTGAAAACGAAAGTACAGTTATTGGCAACCGGAAAGAGTCGAGTAGTTTCGTATTGCTCGTGCGAAAATATATCGACGCGTTTCAGCGCGTCACGGATCCTTTAGCTCCGTTACAACTTCCGGTCATTGTGAATGAGCCAAGGAGCGAACGAGAACGCCTTTCACGCACTTTTTTTTTTCCTTTTATCCATTTTCCTGACTTAAGTTTGTGCTTATTTTTGCCACGATCTCTTTCACGCCATTTTGGACTCGAAAATCTTTCCCTTTCTAGAGCCTCTTTTCATTCGGAAAACGTACGAGATCCTTGGCTACGATTTCCCCTTGTAATTCCAACGCGAAATGCTTTTCAAAACGTTGCAACATTCATTCACTATGCTCTTGTTATTTTATCACTATTCTACAATTGTTGCTTTTTTTCTCCGAAGTCTTGATATTTATCTGCTGTTCTCACGTCACGCTATCCTTATCGTGGCCAATCTCTCGGCTTTCTAGTCTCTTTGCTCAATTCTTCATTCCCTCAGAACGTCTTTTGTTCACGGAAGCTGAAAATTACGGGAACAAAGAAAAAAAAATGATTCCAAGCATCTTTTAAATATTTCGTTAACGTCCGCGGAATTTCGTTCGGTCCATTAACTCGAAGCTCGTTCACTAGTTGGTTCATTCATCGAGCCAAGACACACTCATCCATTCATTGAGCCACGTACTTTTGGGCATCGAGCCCACAAGTTAAAGAAGCAAAACAAATCGTCGAGAAACAGCGCCCCGGCTGTTGCAACTGAGCGAGTAATGGTATGAAAAAAAAGATAAATAGACGAAGAGAGAGCAAGAGACCCGGCCAAATGTACTCGGAACATTCGCCTCTTGTTCTGCGTCTATTCCCTCACCTGGCCACACAGTGGCCACATGCATTTTATACACGTGGTCGGTAAAATGTCGCTCAAGACATTCAGAGTTGATAGAGCAGGTGATTCCAAAGCGAAAAGTTCTCAACCATTTTCTTCTCCGACCAACCGTTCCGTAGATATTGATTGATTAGTGATCATCGATCTGGAGCTCGGAGGGGGGGGAGCGTGCCACCCATGCGTGCCGCGCGCCCACGAGCCACGCCCACTTCACGCTCCCGCGGATCGGCTAATTATCGCGAATATCTCGGGAACGATGTGTGCTAGAAAAAAATTTCCAAGAACTTTTCTTCTCAGAATCGCATTTCCCATCGACCTCCGTTATCCGGGCAATGATTTTTCGGACACCTCGTATATTTCATAAGTACAGCTGACTGTAGAAGTTAACGAGGCCACTATTGTTTTCAAGCACGCGATTCATTGCTAGAATAAGAAGAGAATACGGGAAGGGAAAGAAGAATAAAAGGCACGTTACCATTAAAACGCACCGAGTCATACATATCGTGGACCACACACAGACGACACACGCGTAACTCTTCTCTACTTCGTAATGTCGTCGTTCTCGTCGCGAAACTCTTCCCCACTCTTGTCAAATAAAAAACCCTCATAAGCGAACTTTTTGTTCCCCCTTTTTTTGTTTCTCTTCATAGAGACACTTGCTCGTGTACATAATAAATTATTATCCATTCTTCGTTTTTTCTCCTTTCGATAGTCCGACTACTCGCCTCGGGAACTCTTGATTGCACTATTAAGCCAGCCAATAATCAAAAGAAAATTGTTCCTCCTTGAATAATTCAAAAAATCCCTTAAAAATAGACTTTTCAGCCAAACCTTTTGCTTTTTTTTCTTTATCTCTTTGATTTTTTCCTCAGCGTTTTGCTCATCGAACGAAAATAATGGAATAATCATTCGCTCCTTCCTCAATGACGCTCTAACGCAACAACGCCACTCCTAATAATTCTACTCAAACGTTCTCTCTCTCTCTCTCCGTTTTTCTCCTTCTCCGCCGTCCCCACTGCAGCCTCTCCTTACTACGCAGCATCTCTGCTAAGTTAATCCGTTAAATTCTTACATATCCAACGCGTTGCGTGGATCAGTGCAGCGCGTTAAATTTTGATTTCGCAATGATTTTCGCAACAAATACCAACTCCACAATCGACAAGTGCAATAACTCACGCCCGTCTCTGATGAATTCCCTTTCCTATCAGGTGGGAGAGAGCATCTGGTCTATTTACCTTTCTCGACTCCATTCAAGGACGTATTCTTACGATGCGGTTGATCGCCTCTCCCCACCAAACAAGTGCTGCTCCGGCTCCAAGTAGGGTACGGTTACCTTCCTCCTGCATTCCTCCACAAATATACACAAACAAACAAACATAAACAAACCCATTCGCTCATTCGATTGAAAATTTCACACCCCAATCCCAGCCAACAACCACATCCCGTCATTTCATTCATTTCTTTCACCATTTTTATCCATCCAAAATTTATTAAATAGTGGGATGCTTTTCTACTGTCGAGACCTTTGGATTTGAAAACGAAAATTTATCATTTTTCCATAATTTTATAATTTATCCATGATTTTATAATTTTATTATCTTTCCGTAATTTTATCATTTTTCCATGATTTGAAAAAAAAAAACGATTGTCCAAATTTTGACGAAAAAAATCAATTTTATTATTCGAATTTAAACTCTCGAGAAAATCAGGCGAATAATTTATGATGCTACGTCACATCTTCGAGTCACCCACTCGAACATTTTCATAAATAAATAGAGAGCAAATGTATTATTGAAAATCGTTGTGTCCGGCCAAAGAGTAGCCACGCATCAGTCCACAGGCCCATGGAGTCGAGAGTTTCATCGTGTGCCTCGCCTTAACCGCTTGTTAATTCAAGCGAAAGATGTCTTTTGCAATGAAATGAGGCCAGCCATCGTTGGCCCGACCCGTTTGTCTCTTTCCAGCCGATTGCAAACGAAAAAATCCTCAAAAAAGCCCCTCAAATCGTGAGAAATCATTTTTTTCATTTTCGACGCGAAAATTCTTGGATTGTACGAAATCATTTCAATTCCCTGTCGATTTTTCAAACCAAAATCCACAAAAATCGGATTTTCGAAAATTTTCCGAATTTTTTGAAAAAAAAAAAAAGAAAAAAAAAAAAAAGACCAAAAAAAAATTATTACCATCCCGGATTTTTATGCAGACGTGGAAAAGTTATGGGAAGAGAAACTAAGCTGCCTGGGGAGTTGCACAGTCGCGGTCAAACGCGTGGGAATTACTACGAGTTGTAAATCCTCGTGTTTTTATTATTCCACGTTTTTATTTTTCTCTTTTTTTTACTCCACTCAATGAGCCAAGAGCAAGGATATTTTTATCAAAGTAAAACATATTTATCTGTTCTCTATTATACGACCTGTAATTACCAACGTTTCATTTCATAATTATGCATCCGTACCATGTCACGTTTAATGCGCAACGCGTTCTCGTGGCGTTCTCGGCAAATAAAAAAGTTTGTATGCGGGCAGTTTGAGGTTAGAACGTGAGAAATTATTCGCTTCGAGTCCCCCCGAGTATTTAGCGCATCGGGACGCTCGCGTCCATCGCAGCGTTTCTATAAAATATGCAAAGATTTCTTTTTCACTGCCAAACAAGAAAAATGAAAAAAAAAAAAAAAAAAAAAAAAAATAATAATTTTCTTCATTTTTTTTGCTCGATTACGAAAATTAAAATTTTGCCAATTTTTTCGAGTCGAGGCAAAATATAATGATGAGTAACTTTTTCCAGCTTGTCCATTAAAAATGAGACATTGCGAGGAATCGAGAGAAAAAGTTGATTCGCTGCTGCGGAGATTGCTCAATGCTTCTATCAAGTGTCACGTAATCGCGATAAATTAATGCAACCAAAGTGTGTAGCCGAGCAGCAGAGAGTCTCGCAACTCTCCACACTTTTATGGCCCGAATTTTTGAGTCTTATTCGGTCACCAGTCCCCAGTCAAAGAGCCAGGAAAAGAAAAAAACAGGATTTCGATCGAAATTAATTTCGAGACAATTTAAAAAAAAAAAGGAAGAAAAAAAAATTTATGGAGAAAATATATTTACCACATTCATTATAGTGGCTCGATTAATTCTTTGGTGCGTTGTCGTCGAGGAACTCACCGAGGCGCATTCCACAATGTCGCGTAATGCAGAACGTGAGCAAGAGCTTTCATTATGTCACTGGTCTCGCTTACTAAGCAACAGATCGAGCAATGTTTTTTTTTTTTTTTTTTTTCTCCTTTTCTCCATCATTCCGTTATTAAATTCTTTTCATATTTTACAACCTCTATTTTTATTATATTATCCCTTCGAGCTGTGCCGAGGCTCGTCCTCATCGAGTAATCCTTTTTTTCACTTTTTCGTTATTAAAATATTTTTTTATCTCGAAATTCCAAACTTTTTCCATTCTCCATTGTCCCTGGGACATTGGTCGAAAGAAAAAAAACATAAGCCATTGGTATTTGTTAATTGCAAACACACGACGATTCGATGTATTTCAGAATTTCGTACTTTTTCATGAAAATTATTTTTTTCGAGAGAAATACCTTAAGGATCGGGATGCCAATTTTTTCAGGGACTCGTTACACTTCAGGGAACGTCATAGAATTTTTTCACATTTTTTCGATCCTTCGTTTTCGAGTAAAAAAATTATACAATGAAAAAAAAATAAAAAAATTAGACGAAATTTCTATATTTGTTTGAATTTTTTGTTGCAGGTCGCTGGTTCGATAATCGGCAAAGGTGGCCAGAACATCACGAAGCTTCGTAGTCTGGTGAGAATCTCGGAGTAACGCCCGAATTTTCTATTAAACTAAATAATTTATTTATTTTTTTTATTTTTTTTTTCATTTTCGCGTCTTTTTTTCTTCCTTCAATATTTTTTTAACATTTTTTTATCTCGTATTTTTCATACTTTTTGACAGTTCTCTAGTTACTCTGCATCTCACTCCTCTCGTAATTACTTCTCGTGGCGTTACAATTCACTCATTAACTTCGTTTATCATTTTTTTTCTTCGTTTTACACGATATTATTTATTTTTTCACGATCAAATATTTTTTTTCTTCCATTGCATAAAATTTTTCAAGTTCCCGAGATTTTTTCCATTTTCTCCGAATCAATTAACAATAGCAAAAATAAATGAGGCCCCAAATGGCCCCACGAAAGTTCGACGATTTTGGCGCAATTCTCGTAAAAAAATAATTCCAATTAAAAATCTTCCCTTCTTTCGTTCCTATCGTACGAATTTTTCGAGTCGGATGAAAAAAAGAAAGAAAAAAAAAATCAATAAATTGGCCAAAAAAAAAAATCGAGTCAGAGGGTTCGTATGGGGAAATTCTCAAATAAATCAGCAAACGCCACATTCATCAGGACGACACTAATTTTAAGACGCTAATTAATTTAGAAATTTTCATAAAAAAAAAAAAAAAAAACTTTTTTTTTTTTTTTTTTTTTTTTTTTTTTTTTTTTTTTTTTTTTTATTTTTTTTTTTTTTTTG